>JANHZT010007680.1:30890-43235 GCA_032468215.1 Stegonotus admiraltiensis | reverse complement strand
TCTCTCCACAAAAGAAACCTAAAATAAAATGGAGCAATGACATCAGCAAGTATTGCAGTATTCCAACTGGCAAAGGGAAACTCAAGACTGTATGGGTTGGAAACATGCAGAAGAGGCCGTCATCCTGCAGTGGATAGACAATGGCTAGAATGATGATGATGAAAACACACACACACACATTGCAGAGACAGGTGGTCCTGCAAATAGTCTGGATTTATATCCTGTAGGATTTATAGTTGATAAAGAGCAACTAGTATTGCACCGAGAATCCTAGTGGGCAATGCTACTCATGAAGCAGAGGTCTTACTTGGCTTTACTGTGATGTACCCAAACTGCATGAATGACTGCACTCTGAACCAGTGACAGGCTTTGAATACACTTTCAGGCAGCCCAATATATAGAGCACATTGCAAAAGGTAGCTAAAACATAAGTGAATGAGATTGGTAAATTAATCTGTTGCATTATGATTTATTGCAAACTGGCAATGTCTGTTTACCAGATAGCAATAGCACTTAGACTTATATATCACTTCATAGTGTTCTACAACCCGCTCTAAGCGGTTTACATGGTCAGCATATTTCCCCCAACAATCTGGGTCCTCAATTTACTGACCTTGGAAGGATGGAAAGCTGAGTCAACCTTGAACGGTGAGAATTGAACTCCTGGCGTGAGCAGTGAATTAGCCTGCAATACTGCATTCTAATCACTGTGCCACCATGGTACCTTTCTTTATGTCTATCACATAGAACAGCAGAAGAAAGAGAATCATTCCCAATGTTGTAAAGATTAAGAGTTGCTACCCATTGTTTGCAGGCTTATTGGGATGTGCTACAGATAACATGCAAATTAATTGATTATGTGAACTGACCTGGGTGCTGGAAGTAGAGTTTGAAAATGAATTTGAAAAACTTCTTGGAATTTGCTCCTAGAAGCATGTGAGCTTTGATCTATGGCATGAGGATTACTTTTCTTCCATCTTGCCTAGCAAGGTAGACTCACCTATATGGCTTATGCTGCAGTGAGTCAAAGTTGTACACCACTTTCAACAAAAATGTTTGAACATGTGCACTGAGATGATAACATTGACTAGCAATCAACACTGGATTCTTGTCAACTCTATAGCAAATTATGATCAAAAGAAGGAGTAACACTACTAAATTAGAATTTCATAGTCTATTGCCTTTCCTTGCAATGCTTCTGAAATGTTTCATATAATTAGGTCTATAGAGAAAGACAGGAAGAATCATAGCAACACATCTGTCAATGTGTTCCTAAACTCTCAGGTTCAACCAGTGATATGGTATTTCCTGGGAGAAAATACCTTCCTGAAGAAATTAGAGAACTACAGCTTTATGTAGACAATGCCTTGCTTGGTGAACCTGTGATTCAGTCTAAATAATCTTCTCATGTTTCTTTCTTTAAGTATAAATATTCATCTCTAAATGCACATATCACATAATGGCTTTCCATATGTGTAGCAATGGATAAATTCCCCTAATACAAGCTAGAACAAATTCAGATTTAGCAACAAGCTGTTGCATTCTGCCTTGATGAATGAAATTGTAGATGTTCTGTTTGTCAAGACATGTTGTCACATTCACAGTTCTGAGTAAAAATGTTTTAATGTTTAAAACACAATGCGTGAACAGGTTCTTTGGTGTGAATAAGTAAAGGCAATAAGAACGCCTAGTAAAATGAAAACATTCAAATGCTGACACATTGTTAAATGACTCAAGATGGGTTAAATTCAACCATAATTTCTAACGATTAGCCATTAGCTTGGTGAGAATTCAAACACTGATGTCTTAAACTGCAGAGGCAGTCACGGGATTCCAAAGTTGGATCTGTTTTGACATTTTCACTATAATTTTGAAATACATTTCCATTCTTGTTCCATTAAATGGAAGACCCTTTTCTCAATAAATACTAACACTAAAATGATTATTTCTGTGAATTTGGGCTGATTCGCACATGTACACAATTACTTGACTTTTTGGTGCTTGTAATTGTGTGAACTCACAGCTGCAAGGAAATCTATTTGAGGTTTTGTTAGCACAAACAGCAGTGATGGCTTCTCCTTTGATTCACTAACAGATGCAAACATGAAGAGATTCATATGAGAACCTGCTTTTACTGACATCAAATGTGCAGATACCATTTGCCAACCATTACAAGATCCACAACAACAACAGAGCAAGCATCTGACACTAGGTAATATAATAAGGTCTTCTGTGATAGCTGAGATTGGGAAGAGTTTTGGAAATGCATGGTATTTAATTTGGGCTGAAACATTCATATGGCCAAAAAAAAAGCAATTTCAAATTGCTCATGTTTTTGTCAGAATATATAATCAGAAATAACAGAGGAAAAAACATAAACTGAGATAATCGATGTACTGAATTATAAAAAGTAAACTCTTCATTGCTTACATTAATAGGAATGGTGTCAATGCAAAAGAAATGATATTTATAGTAATTTCTCCATAAGTGCATAGATCCTAATTTCCAAAATAGAGAAATAGCCTTTAATAAATGAATCTGCAACATTGTTGTTTGGTCAAGTTTGGAGAAAAGAATTCTTTCAAGAAAAAAACATAAAATAAGTCAAATTTTATTTCTGTATAGATTCTGTAAAGATGAGATAAGCAAGTAGGACAATCTGGCATCTATATGCAATGCTGTGAGGTAGCAAAATTTTGCAGCAATGAAAAAAAATGGATGCCTTGCAGATTTATTTGTGCTCTTATTCAGTTTCAGCAATTTGCTATATATGCTGGTGACAGAAGAACGAACTGTGACATTTATCCAATAAAATATATGAATATATATGGATGTCTATATTATATCACCAGTACTGGTTGAACAGCACTGGTTATAACTGGACTTCCGAATGCCATTCAAGGTGAAAGTTTCATCTGTAAAGTCCTTCAGTGCACAAGGCCTGGGTATTTGCATGACCATCTGTTTCTTTATCTCAGCCTGACCCATACAATTCAACAGGGTTGACATGCTCATCAATTAATCAGGGGCACCTTATGGGATGCAGGAGTCCCTGGAAGACAGGACTCTTCTCCCAGGAGCTGTGGAATTAGACTTCAATGTAGTATGCTTTATTATGTCATTTTCAATGTATTCGTGTTTTTACTCTTGCTAGCTGCCCACAATTGCCTGTGAGTAGTTGGCCATAAAATTGAATGGACAAATAAACAAATAAAATACTTTGTAGAGACAACACCTTCTTTAGGGTTGCTTAATTTGAAACAATAATTATAGTGTCCATATTATGGTGCAGTAGTGTGGACAAATAGATCTTCAAGTGGAGGGGAAGGCAAGGCAAGGGAGGAGGGAGGGGAGGAGAGGAGAGGGGAGGAGAGGAGAGGAAACAATGCTTGGGCATGAATGCTATTTTTGTTATGTGATGAGTATTCATGAATTAGGAATACTTCCCAATTTCTACTGAATTCCAATTTTCATCAGCTGTAGCAAGAAGAATCACTGGAACTGACATAAGATGTCACCTTGAGGGTTATATGTTTCCTCCCAATGTTCTAGCAGGGCTGTCAAACTCGCAGCCCATGGGCCGGATGCATCACATGCTGGCCACGCCCATGCCCAGTTTAGCGAAGGGGGAAAAGTTCCGATACATCATGTGACAATGCCGTGATGACAGGAGTTTGACATCCCTGTTCTAGCTGAACTGTTTTCTCCATTTCACAGGAAAACAAGCAGAAAGCTATTGAATCAAACATGGACATCTGATTATATGCATTACCATTAGCTACGTTACAAGATAAAAAAAAACACATTTTCTTTTGGGCAATTTCTAGTTGTGTGGCATTATGACTGGTTGCACAGTTGAAAAGATGGATAAGTTGATCAAATGCAGTGGTGAAATAAAAGGAAAATAGATTTTAAAGATTCATGCATGAACATTCTTATTTATCGTTTTTCAAATAATATAGTTTTCCCAGAGAGAGTTTCTGATGCAGCCTTTTCGAGGGGAAGTCACAGTTTTATATTAACTTCTGTGTAAAGGAATTTTCCTTTTATACCATCTGGGCCATTAGATACTTGCACTAATTGTTCACTGTCCAAGTATTCTGGACTATATGAATAGTGCTGCATCTGTTTCAAAGAGGATGTGGAAGAAGTCCTTCAATCCTTCGGCAAGTTCAGAATCTCTTGCCTATTAATTAAAAAAGACTTTTTTCTGAAGACCTTTGAAAGTTGGTTGAGAGACCTTTGAAAGAGGTTGCCACAAAGAAGAGAGGGTCAAATTATTCTCCAAAGCACCAGAGGGCAGGACAAGAAACAATGGATGGAAACTAATCAAGGAGAGAAGCAACCTGGAATTAAGGAGAAGCTTCCTAACAATGAGGACAATTAACCAGTGGAACAGCTTGCCTTCAGAAGTTGTAGGTGCTTCTTCATCACTGGAGGTTTTTAAGAAGAGACTGGACAGTCACTTGTCTGAAATGGTATAGGGTTTCCTGCTTGAGCAAGGGGTTGGACTAAAAGGCCTCCCTTCCAGCTCTATTATGATTGATTGAAAAAAAGTGTTACTACTTTAAGAAGGCTGCTCATTAAAATAAAACCAGTGGTGGGTTGCCCCCAGTTCTATAGAACCGGTAGTAAAACTGACCCTGATGTCATCCACCCACTGACCCTGATGTCATCAGAGGTGATTTGCACATGCACAGAAGCAAGGTGCATACGCGAGCGATCCCATTGCGAACCTGTAGTATAGGTAAGTAGAACCCACCCCTGAATACAACCATTCATTATTGACCTTTAAAGTTACAACAGCACTGAAAAATGTGACATGACCAGTCCTCACATTTATATTTGAACGCTTGGCCACCAGTATGTATTTATGAGTTACAGTAATCTAGTAGTCCTGGTGTTGTGTGATTGCCATTTGTGACCTTCCCAGCTGACTTCCAACAAACAAAGTCAATGGGGGAAGCTAGATTTGCTTAACAACCATGTGACTCAATGAAAACTGCAGTGATTCACTCAACAACTGTGGCAAAAAAAAAGTCATAAAATAAGGTGTGACATTTTTACAACCAAGCTATGGTAGCCTGAGCCTTGAGGCATATTGACTCATGTATGATGACTTCATGTAATAATTATTGCTAATTAACTTGATCTAGATTGGACTTTCCAACCTTGGGTCCTGTTGTGTTGAAATAATTGTTCTCTGTGTTCCAAGCCAGCTTTAGTCATGTAAGTTGGAGCTTCTGAGACTTGGCAAATTGGTACCTTGAAAGGGCAGCAGACAATCAAAGCTGTTTGTACTTAAAATATTACGAGTTTGCTTTGCTGAGATACTTTTCTGAACCTTTGAAACTTTGTTATGTTCAATGCTGTACCACTTCTTCTCTTAAAACTTTTCAAAGATAGCTGTAGTACTTAGCATTTGGACTTGTATACCGCTTCATAGTGCTTTACAGCCCTCTCTAAGCAGTTTACAGAGTCAGCATATTGCCCCCAACAATCTGGGCCCTCATTTTACCCACCTCGGAAGGATGGAAGGCTGAGGCAACCCTGAGCTGGTGAAAATTGAATCCCTGGCAGTGATCAGTGAGCTAGCCTGCAATGCTGCATTCTAACTACTGTGCCACCACAGCTCCTAAGATTCCTTAGTAATCATTTTTGCCTATTCAGTAAGAAGCATAGCCTACTTTCTACTTGATTTTCATAATTTACCCAATTTGTACAGTTCTGTAATTCAACTTCAGTTATTTCAATTAGAAGCTGGTGAACAGTAGGACTGAAGATACTGACAAATCATTTTGTACAGAGAGAATGTGTGTTATGTGATACATAGAATATGAGATACTGGCAATTTCAAGGAAAGTGTAATACACATGCACACCTCTCTTACTAGAAAAAAAACTTTACTTTTGTGGTGCTGGTGTTATTTACAGCCAGAAGTATTTAATTGATAGAACGTATCTGCTTCTATTATCTGGAATGAACTCCCTTGAAAGAACGTACAGGTTGAATTATCTTTTTTTTATCCCTAAGAGAACAAAAATTCATTCTAGCATTCAGAATAGACCATTGAAATAATGAATAAAAGAAAGGTTCATTTTTTTCCCAATAAGTTGTTTTTACTGTACATTTTGTAGCAAAAGAGGAAGGGAAAAGAAAATATTTTGATCACAGGGATGCCATTTTCTAAAACTTCAAATAGGAAACATGACGGATAACAGGATCAAATACATAGCCATGTCACAATATATCTCTGAGCTGAGCTTTTTCTTAAAAACAAAAACAGAGATTGTATATGAGTGTTCTCTTCACCCTTTTACAATTCTTTTCAGCACAGACCCTTTGAAAAAAAAATAGTGTGCAATTTCAGAAATAGCTCCCCAATGGACGAATCTTTGGGAGCAAATAAATACAGAAAACGATTCTGAATTATAGGCTGTGGCTCTGAAGGCCAACATTTCACTTCTGCCATGGAGTAGTACTTTGGGACGGCAAAATTTGTGCGTTCACAGCTCTTCCAGATCCATTAATGTGTTTGATTATCACTTAAAAAGGCATAATGGATAGCCTCAAATGGATTTCAACAAGAAAGACAAGCATGTGAACATGATGTGGGACGAAGAGAGACTATATAGCATTGTTGAATCTGGGCCCCTCCTAATCTACACTGCATTTTCCAGAGCTCATGAGGAATATTCTCACAATCAGACTTGGAGTTTCATGTGATGCTGGAGATTTCATACCTTTCTTCTGACTGACATGATGATATGCCAATTTGTGGTATTTGATATGAAGGTATGGATCTCCCTCCCTCTTCTAATATTTATGAGTCAGATTTTTCTTGTTTGTTGATTAAATAGTGATTTTGGAATCTTGGTCAGAAATAGGAACATTTTTCTCCTTTCTCCCCCAGGTTATAAAACCTGAATTTCTCTCTTCTGCCCCGACACTTAACTCCCTTATATTCTTAATAACCTATGGCCATCTGTTGATGAATAAAACAGATAGAGAACAATGGTAGCATCTCAATAATTAATTATTAGATTTTTTTAAAAAAAAATTATAAGAAGGGAAAGAAAGGCAGTGAGTATGGACTGTTGGATTTTTTTTTCTGGAGAGGAGAGAATCTTCAGGCAAACAGTAGCAAGATCTTTTCAAAATGTTGCTTTTAATCTTAATGTTAATTTGTGTGATCAGGGTTTCTTTTTCCAGATATATTGGTTATGTAGTGGCAGCTGAGGTTATTCCCCTGTTAGTTTTGTGTCCACTGAAATGTTCATCTCAGACAATGAGAAAATGAAGACAAACACAATTACCCTAAGAGTTGAATAGACACTTCTTAACCAGCATTAATCCTCTTTCAATTTTGTTACACAGTTCACTGGGAAATTGGGATAGCACTGAATGTTTCCAGTGAATTCCTTGAGACATTCACACAGATATAAATAATATGTCGAGGGCATATCACCATCTCCTTACACACATGCACACATCCTATAAACCTCATAACTTCTTTTACTCCACTTGAATTCTTTATGTTAATATTTATTGACCAATATGTGGCTGAATGTGTGTGTGTGTTTGTGTGTGTGTTTTGTTTTCCTTCTATCACATTTATGGCCTTTTGAACTCATGGATTTGGTTATGTTTGGTAGGACTAAGAATGGAATGGAGGGCAGCTTCTATTTACACTGTGCTTTCCATGACCCACTCCGAACTCCCATAAGTTCCCTTTGATTCTGTCAGGTCACTGTCATTGTACTGTAAAAGCATACCATTCACTGACAAACTACGTTTTGTCCAAATGTTTGTGATCTTTTTGGGGTAGTTGCAACACTGAGAAGTGGAAAAGTCCCCCATGTCAAAAGAATGGCTACGTTTAGTTTTACCCTCCAGTGGCAACATGAGGAGGCTGCGAAATTTGGATTCCTGCTGACCCAAAAGTGGCTCCTTGTCTGAGTGACGGACCACAATGGAAGTTCTTGAGTCTATTGTTTCCTCCTTTTTCTGACACTTCAGGTCCAGAGAGGCAAAAGCTCCCATGAGCCGATCAATATTGTGATGCTTTGATCTTGACGGGGGCCTCCATTTACTGGACAATGTGCCCTGCTCACTTTGGAGGCTATAGCCATCACAGTCACGGCTGTTCATGGAACTGGAGGAAGAAGAGATGCTGCTGTGTGCCGACTCACAGTTAAACTCCATGAGTTCATTCCTTACCACAACTTTGGGATTCACTTGTGGCAGAACTCCATTCTGGACAGGTTGAGAGCCATTGGTTTGAGAATAGACATTGCTAACATTGGCCATCTTGCCAGGATTGTTGTTGCAAACCTTGTACCGCACCATCAGTATGATGATAAATACCAGCAGAGTAGCCACAATGATGCCTCCAATGATTAAAATCATGGTCCCACCCAGAAACTGGCTGTGCATGGACTGGCACTGGGGATAGTCCTCTTTGGTGTAGAACTGGGCACAGCCTACAATGTTGGTAGCAGTGAGCGTTGTGGCAGTGTCATCCCACAGGGCCAGAACACAAAGATCATAGCCTGTTCCAGAAACCAGGTTGTTCACCACGAAGGCTTTATTTGTAGCTGGAATCATCCTTGAAAAAAAAGAGAAGAATAGCATTAGATTAATTTGCAAGAGAAACATAGACTGGCAAGGCAGAGGCAACTGTGGACTCCAGAGAAGGTAAATAATGTCAATAACAGGTACAACATTTGAATTCTCTTTTTTTTTCACTTGAGCATACAAACACAGCAATTTTGTTTATTTCTGAATACGTGATTTTTAAACAACTCACTCTGCCACCATATCTTGGGATTCCTCCCCAAGGTACAAGAACTGGTCCTTAAAAGATTAGAGGTATTTTCACCTTGGTTAGGTAGATCACATATTCCAACTTCCTTGTTGACATTCAGTCCGCATACTACAAATCATAATGCCTGAGTCCCAAATTGACAAAGCACAAGCATCCAGAATACAAAGAGGAGACATTACTTCAGTTTAAAATCTAATAAGATTATCAAAATATACATTACGAGCTTTTATAGCAGATAGGTTATTAGTGCAGAGTGTTTTCTTTTGTCTGAACTTTTAATTGTTTCAGCATTGTATTAGATGTAAGTTGTCAAATCGGTTGGAGTGGGCACTTACAATAAATCAAGAGAAATAAATGTATTTGTCTGTTTAATCTGTATACTGCTTGACTCCCGATGACTCTGGGCAGCATAAATAAGGCATATAATCTTAGAGTCAACCTTACCTTCAAAGCATGTTCTGATGGTTTGGTGCTTCTTATGAGATACAGGGCAATCATAGCCTCCTGCCAGAGAACATCTGGAGGGAACTTTCCTCTCCAGAAATGGAAATGTCTAGAGATGACAAGCTTCTTCCCCGACTCCCCACTCTGGCATCACACCAGCCAGTTGGCAGAGACAATGCAGGCTTCAAAAAACACAGATTCAGGAAACTTGTTTATATCTACCAGGAAAAGCAGTTTCCCCTCTCTGGCCAGCTTTCAATCATTTATCGCATCTCTGTTCTGCTAGATGCATAACAGGAAATGGCCTTCATGGGTATCCTAAGAGCAGTTCTTCCTGAATTGCAAATCAAAAAGACTGTCTGCGCCTCCTTAGAAATGAGTGAGCATAGCTTTTATTAGTTCCATACCAGAAAGCATTTGTAACATTTAAAGAGCTTTGTAGGAATCCATAGAGGCACCTTAGGAAATAAACCAGAGTTAGGAGTTGAGACAATCTTTAGTGTTAGTGTTTTATGTATATGAAGCACCTGAAGGAAGACCATTTGAAAATTATCTCCATAAGTATCCAACATCATCAGAAAGAGAACAAATTTTCCAAGCAGAGGAAAAGAAACAATCACAACATGTGGACATTACTCACAAGCATCTAGGGATGTTAGAATATGGCAGCCAGGGATAAATAATCACCCTCTGCTGCTTGCTCCAAGAAAGGAGACAATTTGCTCTTTGATGACAAACTTAACAAAAGGTTCAGTTTAGCCCCAAGAGTTAACATAGTAGTTTCTTAGTTATGTGACACAGATGTTTGCCTTTCAATACTGGGGGGAAAACATGCTGAGTAGAAAGAAGAAAATTTTTCCTTTCCCACAAAGCCCAATTCAAGTAAATGTCAGCTTCAGGTTATCATATGAGTAGAACATAGATTTGTAAATTACATTTTTCATAAGAAAGACATTTTTCATGCTATGCCTAACAGCATGTTTTGAATAGTAGCAGCCAGATATCCATCTTTTTAATCAATTAGCATGTTTCGTTCTATCAAACCATCCAATGGTGAATCAAGAATACTTGACCCCTGGAGTGGATTTTTTTAAAAACATTCCCCTCCTCCATTGGTGTTGCACTATGTCACTTATTGGCAAATAGCTAATTAGCACATCACCAGCAAAGACTAACTAACTCCAAACCTACAGCTGACTTTCTGGGTAGTCTACTTTTCCCATGTTACTAGTCAATACACCCCAATATTGCTTATACCACCCTACCCTCTTTGACTTTGATATGATTGTGGCACCACCACAAGTTATTTCAAAGGCCAAAAATGATGACCCTTAGCCCAGTGGTGGGATTCAAATAATTTAACAACTGGTTCTTTGCCCTAATGACTGGCTGGGTGGGCGTGGCCATTGTGGGCATGGCTAGGGGGTGTGACAGGCAGCCCTCAGCCTCCTGCACCCCCCTGGGAGCAAAAATGCCCCTGCACCCTGTTTTGGGCCTAGGAGGCCTCCCTGAAGCCTCTTGGGAGTGAAAATGGGCCGTGGGGGGGGTGCCCCCCCATGGCCTGTTTTGGGCCTAGGAGGCCTCTCTGCACTTACCTGGAAGCCAAAATGGGGCGCGGAAGGATTCCTGGAAGGGGTAGGGCAGGAACGGGCAGAGCCAGCCAGCAATTTAACTACCGGTTTGCCTGAACCAGCTGAATCCCACCACTGCCTTAGCCTCTTATATCTTGTCCACTAATTATTCTTTGCAAGAATCTGAACCACACCATGTTAGTAATAAAGAAGACCCTTTTATCCAAAGGGCCTTATTGTTATTCTATTTATTATTTGCAGTCCAACTTAAATAATTAAAGTTCAATTGATTTGCTCTGTCTTACACAGATTACTTTTAAGTCCCCTTTGCAGCACATGTACTATTAATTAAGAACCATTGTTATAAAATATACAGTTAAATATGTCATTCTAGAATAGTGTTTTTCAATCTTGGCAGTTTCCAGATGTGTGGATTTCAGTCAATAGAATTTCTCAGCCAACATGAGTGTTGCTGTTGATGCTAAAAGCTGAAGTCTACACACCTGGAAGCTCTCGAGCTGGTAAATACTGCTCTAGAACTTCTTAGTATAGAAAAATTAAGGGTGCCATAATTTGGTTGCTGAGACAAGAAAAAAGGAAATCTTCAACTAACGAAGTGACAAATGTGGTCACTGCATGCAAAACCTTATTTATCAGTTAATTGCATTTCCCTCTTGGTTCCAAAAGCCATTGCATAGTTTACATCATTACCATACAAGGAATGTAAATATGATGGTGTTTGTTTCCTAATTCAAAACTAAAAGCTTCTTCCCTGAGTATTGGTAATGCTTGATATATATTAAAGAGAATTTATAAAGGTAGATTAAGCATCTTCTGTAGATTCTCTCTTCTGTGGGAATTCTGTATCAGAGGTCATACCAGTGATTAAAATAATGTTGAAAGGAAGCCACCATGCCATTGGGTTAAATTAAATTGCTGCATGCCAGTTTTTCTTATCTAAACAAGATACCTGGGAACTACAAATATACTAACTAAAAGAAAATAAATTCTACCTATTCTACCTAGAAGAAAATAAACAAGGAAAACAGCTGAACATCACATGAATGAATGAGAAAGAACAGTCAAGAAACTGTGATTATCACTCAATTTTCTCTGAATGTACAATAGTAGAATTGGATGTGAAAATAGGGACATCTAGATTTTAAAAGGTAAATTACGGATGGCCTCAAGAAAATTCATCTGCTGATGACCACATCAACATACCCATTTAAGTGTTTTGGCAATGGTATGAAAGTGCTTTGAGATTGTGTAATTCTAGGATACCTAGTTCTTATCAGTGCTCCAAGTTCAATACTACTTTTGAACTTGCAAATTACTTTTATTGCAAATTTATAGTAACAGAATCTTGCAAATCTCCCATATCCCCCCCCCCTTTATCTTCAAGTGAAATGGGGAGGGTTTGTTTTAAACATTTGCATATGTGTTTTTTGTTTTGTTTTGTTTTTATTTATATGCTGTCCTTCTCCGGAGACTCAGAGCGGC
>JANHZT010007680.1:9937-20180 GCA_032468215.1 Stegonotus admiraltiensis | reverse complement strand
ACGGGACCGCCTTCTGCTACCAATAGCCTCCCACCGGCCAGTATGCTCCCACAGAGAGGGGCTCCTCGGGGTGCCGTCAGTCAGACAGTGTCGACTGGCGACCCCCAGGGGGAGGGCCTTCTCTGTGGGAGCGCCTGACCTCTGGAATGAGCTGCCCCCAGAGGTCTGGAGGATCCCGGACCTGCGTAACTTTCATTGCGCCCTTAAGTCCTTTCTTTTTCAGCAAGCTGGGCTGGCCTGACTTTGTTTTTAACTGTTGGTTTTATTTGGTTTTAAACTTGAGGGATTTTAAATCTGGTTTTAAATTGTGAGCCAAATGTTTAATTTGTTTTGATCGCTTTTAACTTTTGTATTTTGGTGTTTTATCTTGGCTGTGCACTGCCCTGAGTCCTTCGGGAGAAGGGTGGTATATAAATAATAATAATAATAATAATAATAATAATAATAATAATAATAATAATATGAACATGCAAAAAACCGACAAATCAAATAAATGCACGACCTATTTTTATTTGAATGAATGGGAAAGCCTTTAATATCTTTAAGGATTGAACTTGCCTTCAAGAACAGTATTTTTAATTTGGGAAGCTCACAGATTCATTTTGATTATTAAAGTTCCAGAAGTAGTTTCTGCATTAAAAAAAACCAAAACAATTTAGCCTTGTATGTCAGTAACAGATCTGCCTGAACACAAATATCAATGGTTCAGTCATCCATTTTCTGGTAACTTCCAATTGCTACAAGGCGGGGCATATACTGTATGAAAATTGCTAACAAGAATCAGAAACATTCCGTGTCATTGTTTTATCCTCTTCACTTCTTTCCAAATAAATTTGGGGCCAGGATATTTAAATTGTTATGTCTTCCCATTCTATTGACAGAAGCAACATAAAAGCACAGAGGACATCTATAGGAGATACATTTCAATAGCAGAATAACATGAAATGCCTTGGCCAGCAAATCGTTGATTTCAACAGGAAGGGAAAACCTTTTCATAATTTTATTTGGTCTTTTAAATCCATGTCAGTGCACCTTTTTGTCTTCATTTTTTTCCCAATTTGTTGTGAGGTTACAATGTATATTAGAGGTTGTCCTTGACTTAAGACCAGTAGTGAAATCCAATTTTTTTTACTACCGATTCTGTGGGTGTGGCTTGGTGGGCGTGGTGTGGTGTGGTGTGGTGTGACTTGGTGGGCATGGCTTGGTGGGTGTGGCAGTGGAAGGATATTGCAAAATTCCCATTCTCTCCCCACTCCTGGGGGAAAGATATTGCAAAATCTCCATTCCCACCCCACTCTGGGACCAGCCAGAGGTGGCGTTTGCCGGTTCTCCAAACTACTCAAAATTTCTACTACTGGTTCTCCAGAACCTGTCAGAACCTGCTGGATTTCACCCCTGCTTAAGACCACAACTGAGTTTCTGTTCCTAAGTGTGACATTTATTAAATGAGTTTTACCTCATTTTATGACCTTCTCACCACAGTTGTTAAGTGAATTGCAGCAGCTATTAAGTTAGTAACATAATTGTTAAAAGAATCTGAGTCCCCCCATTGACTTTTGCTTGTTGGAAGGTTGCAAAAAGTGATCACATGACCCTGGAACACAGCAACCATCATAAATATGAATCAGTTGCCAAGCATCTGAATTTTGATCATGTGACCAAGTGGATGTTGCAATATTCATAAGTATAAAAAATGGTCATAAGTCACTTTTTTCAGGGTAAATTTAGTAACGCTTACTAAACAAACTGTTGTAAGTCAAGGCCTACCTGTATTCTTGTTGCCAAATTGTCATAGCTATCCAACATGTTTGTTGTTGCAAGTTAGTCTTACTTTTTTAAAAAAAATAGGTCAACCTATATATTCTGCCAATGGAGGAATGAATGATCTTTGCCTAAAATCCCCTAAAATTGTACGGATTAATAACACTAGAAACAATGTCACTTGATCTAAAAATCTAGCATTAGTCACAACAGCATCTTAAACATCATTTATTCATGAGCTGCTGAAAAATAAGTGCTTTAAAAAAACATAATAAAGGATTCTAAATTTGTTCTCATTCTTCCCACTAGAAAGATATCAATGATAATTTAATGTTAACACTAAGAGACAATTATGTTCTGCAATATATATGTGACACAGAATTTCACAGTTCCTTATCTAGATTCTCTCTTCAAATTTATTGGCTTGATGAGATTACAAAGCATTAATTTGATGAAGCACTTGTTTAAAACTGATAAAAACTTTGTTTTTTCAGTTGCTGGAATTACTTCGAGAGGCAAGCCACTGACAAGTGAAACAACTGTAGCTTTTGCATGTCATACCGCCCTCAATCATTTTAACCACAAGAATCTTCCTGTTGAACATACTTCCTCATATTGTGGTCCCAAATCTCATATTACATCTACTATCTCTTCGGATGAATTATTTTATTTTACTTTATCACATTTTCAAACCACCCATCTCGCTCACAGGGGAGACTTTCAGATTTTTCAAATGATTCTGAGAAGCCTGTGAGTATGATGCTCACACCTTGAATTGCATCAGGAAGCCAAGAAGCAGTCTATGCAGCTTGCAGAACATCAGGGCCAGATACCAGATACTTCTATCACTGCTAACATCAACGCATTCTAGACTGGCTGCAGTTTCTGGTTGGTTCTCAAGGGCAACCCCATGTACAGTGCATTATCATAATTCAATTGTGAGGTGAATGAGGCTTATGTGAGAGTCAATACGCTTCCCAGACCAGAAAAACTGCAACTGATGCACAAGATGTGTGCAAAGACCTTCTTGGCCATGGTTTCTACCTGCTCTACAAAAGGAGTCCCCAACCTATGGTCCGTGGGCTGCACTGGTCTGCAGCATGCCAGAAACAGGGCTGCACAAACAACTGAAGGCCCATCCGTGGGAGGCAGGCAGCATGCAAAACCACACCCCCTCTGGTCCACGGAAAAACTTCTCTCCACAGAACCGGTCTCTGGTGCCCAAAAGGTTGGGGGCTACTGCTCTACAAGCAGGATCTGAGAGTCCAAAAGGATCCCAGATTGTGCACAAGCCTTGAATGGGGAAGTGGAACCCTATTGAGAGTAATGATGGAATACCTCAAGATATTCTAGCCATATATTATTATGAAAAATATTTTCTTTCCAGGCATTTATTCCTATGGAAAAGAAGTCTATTGGTAAAATTTACTTGGTTTACTCAATTTCTACAGCCCCTCATCTCAATCCAATTGATTCATATTCTTACAAAATATCCTGTATGTATACCTTGTCTTCTTTATTTAAGTTGGTTTACCATGACTAGAATAGTCGAAAGGAGTGAGCTGTCATCAATTCTCCACTGCCAGCGTGCAACAATATTAAGGAAGAAAGGCATTAAAAATAATTCTGCACTTCGGTTTACCCAGCCTTTGCAATCAGAACTCATTACGTCTTATTGCTCTTCCACAAATCATGGTTTTATTATCAAAGCTAAAACAGCATTTGGTTTCTAGAATGAGAAATGCATCAGTATGGCTCCTGAGTTAATGCTCTTGTGATTTTCTGTTGCCTGAAATTAAGAACTGTATTTTTATTAGTTCAGTTATTTATATACCTTCCAAAACTGCAAATAGCAACATATCCATTAACAATAGTGCGGGCCAATGAAATGTCATTGGGCCAATGAAAACAATGATTATAGATATATATAGGAAAAAAATGTATTCTTTGATTTATTTTGTGTCTAGGTCAATGCCACATGCATATGTGCATAAATTTGGGCTGTTTTCACATTGTTGCAATTTAGAAAAAAAAAAGCAACTTTGTATGAAATTGGATTTACTGTATATTTCTATATGCGTGCATAAAATGAATTTTGTATCAATAGTTTGAAATCTATTTTCTCTCAAAATACAGCCTTTTCATTTGTTATCACAATGCATTTTTAAAGCACAATTGATTTAAAAAAAATGTAAAAAAAATGGTGCTGCAATGTTCAAGAAGTCAACACATCACTCTGTTTGAATTTGCATTTTAATTGAGGAAATCCAAAACTGAGTTAGCCCATAACTGAATTCAGAAAGAGTTATGAATTCAAGCATTCATACATACCCTGTATAAACCCCATAGGTGTAACATTTAAGCCAGCATTTTATGGAGCTGGGCATCAAAGATGTTGACCATGTCTGCTTCACAGGTATGGTACATTGTTAAGGATATTGTTGTGTTTACAACCAGCAGAGAGTAGAGCACATGGAAATGGTGCTGAGAGCAATGATGAATAAAATGCATACAAACTGGTTTATCAAAGCGTTTTACGTTGTAGTGAAAAAAACAATCTCATAGTCTTTAATCAATCCAAGTCTTAGCCAATCATAATCAGTCCAGAGGTACAAAAAGTTCTTCTTACCGGTTTTCAGTAAAAGAATCAAACAGGAACAATATAAATAGTTCTTAAAAACAGAATAAATAAACCATGATCACATTAGACCATGTAAAAGATCAAGTAGAAATTACAAAACAGCAGCAGTTAATAAATAGGAGCAAGTTCATATTGGTAACAGGTCCACACTGGTAACAGGTCACGATGGTGGCATATCCACACCAAATACATTCAAGCTCTCCTTAAATGCAGTTACTACAGAGCTTATCCAATCAGGATACAATGACTCAGCATTTACAATGACTCAGCTGTACTTCTTAAAGTCATAGAATACATATTCATCATGTTGGCTTATATATTGCCTGGCCAACCTGTTAGGCAAACACCACATCCTAACACAGGTCATGAAGTGCCATCTGAAGGATAGCTTGGGAAAATTTCAGAAGGGTGGTATGTAAGGCAGAGTCTTACATATGGCCTGTGGTCCATATGGATTACCATCTGGCCTTGAAAGCTTTGAACAAAGCCTCCTTTCCTAAAATACTACTGAATTTAAATGAGAAAGTAGAGAGAAATTACCACAAATATGGAATGTAATTATGTAAATTAAATTACATTTCAGTAGGACGAGACCAGATCTGATTTAAGTGCTGTCCCCACCATTTTTCCCTCCAGTCCTCGGCATGCCACTCAAAGACCAAGTATGTTCTCCATCCCAAGGCTATGTAGCTTTGCTTTGACATTCAGAAATCTTCAGGAAGGACTCAACAATGATGTCATTAACCAATCAGAGCAGAAAATTCCTGAACTTGAGAGGACAATCTTATTTTACTTACTAATCAAATTTATATGGCTACCCATCTCACCAAGGGTGACTCTGGCTAGTGTGCAATAATCCAATAAAACTACACATATATAAAAGCAGCCATATAAATATATAAAAGGGTTAAAAATTAAACAAGATTAAAATTAATGTTACAAACCCCAGGCATGGAGAGAGTCAGCATATCCATTTCAGTAATGGAGTCATCTCAACATGCACCGTTAAGATACCCACTGATGGAAGAAGTGTCCACAGGGGAGACTGTCAAAAAGCTGCAAGGCTCAGTGTCCTTTTAGAGAGCTGTGAAACATTCAGCTTTGTATTTGTCAGAGTATTTCGATCTAAAACCTGTTCAGTGAGAGCTAAAATCCTCCTTTATATAATAGCTAATTTAAATTCAGATTTCTATATCTTTTAGTTTTAAAGAAGGACATCCAGGTTTAAAGGAGCAATTTTCTTGATGTAGCTGTTGAAGGTTTGCTTAAGAATAGAATAACATGCTGATATATTAGATGAGACATTTGATTCTATCATGATCTATACTGCGGTACTCTCACAAATGCTTATCTCAAATCTACTGCTTGAGCAGATTGCAACATTTCAGCTCTAGCCATTTTTAGATGACACTAATTTTTTGATCAATGTTAATTTGGGGTTTGTCCATACTTCTTTCTCTTCCTATTAACTGCTGGCTCACTATTTGTTTTCTTTTCTTTGGCGTCCGCTTTTCTTCTTATTGTAACTGGCACCATTGTTTTAATATGCTCCTGGAGCACGGGGGAACTGCCAGATGACCGGAAAAGAGTTGATGCATTTAAAATCTTTAAAAGGGGAAAAAACTGGATGCAGGAAACCTACAAAGCAATCCACTCAATATCAGCACATGGGAAAATCCTGGAAATGGTAAATCAAACTGTGGGTTTGTGAGCATCTAGAAATGAGCAACGGGATTACTGGAAGTCAGCATGTGTTTGTTAAAAACAGATTATTCCAAACAAATCTTAGTGCCTTCTTTCATAAAGTGACTAAATTAGTGGATCAAGGAAATGTGTAGCTATAGTGTACTTAGATTTCAGTAAGGCATTTGATAAAGTAGACTACAACCTACTTCTTGGTAAGGCAGAACAATGTGGGACAGACCTTACCACTTTCAGATAGATACGCAGTTGGCTGACCAACCACATTCCACTCAGATTATGGCCCTTAATTGGATTATATCTACATGGAGGGAAGTGTGCAGTGGGATTCCTCAAAGTTCCACCTTTTGGCCCACTGCTCTTTAGCGTCTTCATCAATGACCTAGATGAGGGCATTGAATGGGTACTCAGATTTGCAGATGACACAATGCTGGGGTGAATTGTTAACATTTCAGAAGACAGATTCAAAATTCAAATGGATTATGACAGATTTAAGTATTTGGGCCTGTCTAGTAAGATGCTGTTCAGTGGCAAGAACAGTAAGATCCTGTACCTAGTTCATCAGTAGTATCTATGAAAGGGATTTCAGTGTCCTGATGGACCACCACTTAAGTATGAGTCAGCAGTATGCTGTTTCTGCCAAAATAGTCAATGTAGTCCTGGGTTGCATCAATAGAGAGATAGTAACAAGATCAAGGGAAGTGATAGCACCAGTCTATGCTGCTCTGGTAATGCCATATTTGTAATATTGCATCTAGTTCTGATCACCGCAATACAATATGCTTAAGGTTAAAAAGCTAAGGCCCTAGGAAGAGTGCAGAGAAGAGCAACAATGATTATTTGGAGTTTGGAGGTTAAATCCTAAGAAGAACAGCTGAAGGAATTAGGTGTCAGTTTAATTAAAAGAAGAGTTGGGAGACATGATAGCAATCTTCCAATATCTGAAGGATTGCCACAGAAATGAGGGTGTTGATTTATTCTCCATAGCACCTGTGATAGGACAAGAAGTAATGGGTGGAAGGACATCAGAGAAAGATCCAACGTAGAAATAAGGAGGAATTTCAAGACAGTAAGAACTGTTAAGCAGTGGAAAACCTTGCTTCCCAAGTTGTGAGTGCTCCATCACTGGTTGGATAACCATTTGGTGAGATGATATGAGGATTCCTACTATTGGCCTTCTGTGATATGTTGCAACAAATGCCACATTCTGTGATAACAAGTTCCATAAATTAAGCTCAATGGATTTTAAAAACCACATAAAGTAGCCATTGCATGGATCTGTAATCCAGTTTGTTTAGACATTTTTGTGTTCTCCTAGAATCTAGTTTGTTTTGTATGCTATTTTCATGCTGTATAGCAGGGGTGTCAAACTCAAGGCCCGCGAACCAGATGCGGCCCACGAACCAGATGCGGCCCGCGATGTGATTAGATCTGGCCAGCGGGGCCATCCTGGTCTACTCAAAGTGAAGAGAAAAGATCTGGCCAATGTAGCTTCAGCCCAGTCTACCCAGTGTGAAGAGGAGAGATCAGGCCAGGATAGCTCTGCCCTGGTCTACACAGTCCGAAGAAGAAAGATTGGGCCAGCATAGCTTCAGCCCAGTCCCCCCAGTGTGAAGAGGAAAGATCAGTTCAATGTAGCTTTGGCCCAGTCTACTTAGTGTGAAGCGGAAACATGCCAGCAGTTTGGGGAGTAGCATCAAGCTAACCATACTCACCAAGTTGGACATGCCCACCCAGTCAGCCACACCTGCCCAGCCCCACAAGGTCAAACACAACCCTAATGCGGCCCTCAATGAAATCAATTTTGACACCCCTGCTGTACAGTATATATAGTATTGTACTCACTTTTTGACTGGAAAATTCTTTTGAAAAATTCTAAAGCTATCAAATATGTTAGGACAACTGTCTGTCAGTATACATATTGCTAGGAGAAACATTTTAAGAGGTATATGTTAAAAGCAATCAGTAAGATTTTTTTTCCCTTTTGCTAAGCCATGTCTAACACATGTCTACTGATTTCAAGAACTACTTTAACTATCATTGGAGCCAATCTACTGATTTTATGTATGTGTATATGTTTTTAGTCCCATAAAATTTAGGCAGTTTGAGATGGAAGATCCTCTGTCACTTATGAATAATAAAGTCTATAGGTAGTTTTATATAGTCTTATGGTACATATTTGTAGGAAGGCCTTCAATTGTTTACAACCCAATAACATGTTTCTTGTGAGATGATCTGTCTGCTGAAAGTATGTTTTATCCTTGCTTCAAGGAACTTAGGATAAAGGTTTAGAGTCATCTTCAAAACATTGCATATCCTTTTGAGCCTGAAACAGTGACTCGATCAAGGCTAAACACTGAATTTAACAGCTGAAGTAGGAATTGAATCTCACAGAATTATTAATATCCACTTGCAGAGGCTACTTCATAGTCTTTGAAATATTGAAACAATGGAAACCTAATTGAAGCAAAGATAGATAAAAGCCAATCAGCATTTATAGCAAAATATATATTTAAGCAAATTGCAACTGTCTATGTATATTGGGAATTGCAGAATACAGATCATATTTCTAGCACTCAAATTAACTAAGATTGGTATCCACTGAGATGCAGATTCCATTTTCATTACAGATTTGTACAATAGTCCAACAGCATTAGAGATGATAGAAGGTAAAACTGGCATTAGTTGGCAAAATTTTTGTGCACTATGCAAATATGTTTGCAAATGACTCATACAACATAACATAGTGCTATTCTTGGTGGAACAAAATGAACAAATATTTATTTTCTCTGGCTTTGGGGAAAAATGATTAAATCTAATTATGACATGTTTACATTAAAGAGAGGTTTTTCATATCCTACTTGGGTTGACTTTAAATTTGTCTAACTGTTGTGAATAGTACAGTGAAGAGCTGTCCTCTCTTCTGCTAGGACACCAATAATAGATAGCAATGAATTTTGAGGATTATACTGTTTCTCCTGTTTTGGGGAATAACATCCATCACTTTGTATCAGCCTGCACTGAGCTTTACTTGAGTGAAGACAACTCCAGTCTTAATTAGCCCTGTTGTCATATGTGTTGTAGAACAGAGTAGAGTTTTCTCTTCGGATCTGCTTCCATTTTGGCATTTCCCTGTCAGTTAAAAATAATGAATCTGAAGGCTGAGTGACACTGATGCAGACACACATTATAGCTGCAGTGCAATTAAAGTGATACCTTAAATATTCAAACGTCAGGTGGAAATACTAGAAACTCAGGATTGGCTATTAAGCAGAATGAAGCTGCTACTTCAGGTGGTGGTCCTGGATGCATGGTAAATTGGGACCAAGCTTTTGCTGCCCAACTGACTTATGATTGAAAGGCGTCATTTCATTGTGCCTAAGATTGAAACTCTCCAAGTCTACCGATATAAGTTGTCTCCTTACAGAATGGGCCTATGGTAATTTTATCATGGTGTTCTCTACGGTGTACTGCTAGCAGTAATAAGGTAACAGCTTCCAGCATCTGAAGAGACAATGTACATGCTGCAGGCAAGGAACAGCAGCTGTAATTTACTCTTAACCTAACTAAACATACAAAGCAGTGACACTAAGGTGTTGCAAACATTTTCTTTTCATTCAAGGAAAAAGACAGAGACAGGTAAAATTTGTGCTTTCGGTAGCTGAGAATTCCAAACTACAGCTGCCTTGTGTTCAGAGCATGCACCTGGAGACTGTGCTCCATGGAGATGTTCAAGGAAAAAGCCACTTGTATTTCCCTATTATTACACTCAGACTTCCTCAGGCCTCTTGATACAAAACTCTCAGGTTGCCGCCCATCTTTCAGAGACTTTCTTTTAATCAATTGCAGGGAAGAACAGTGGTAAGCTGCAATTCTTCTAGTAAAACTCTCATTTCTTTATGCCTAAAAAGCAGACAAATTTGAAACTATATACATATAGGGCAGTGATGGCTAACCTTTTTGCCATCGTGTGCCAAAAGTGGGGGGAGTGTGGGGGGTTGCGCACGTGAGTGCCCACACCCATAATTCTATGCGCCCCACCCCCATGTATGTGTGCGTGACACCCCCCCATGCTTCCCTCGCTTTTGGCACATGATGGCACAGCGGGCTCTGTAGGCCCGTTTTTCGCCCTCCCTAGGC
>JANHZT010007679.1:35537-46382 GCA_032468215.1 Stegonotus admiraltiensis | reverse complement strand
GGGTGTGGCCGGGGTGGGTGTGGCCAGCTCAACATTACTTGTGTCGGGTGTACCTGTGGTGGCCAGAGTGCTCTGCCAGAGAAAAATGGGCTCCCGAGCTCCATTTTTGGCTGTGACAGCCTCCTGCTATCCTCTACCAGCTGCTGGCAAAGGCACCATGGGCCAGTCCTTCATTGTTTCCAGGGCGTGCCCATGGGCCGGATCTAAGAACCCCATGGGCCAAATCCGACCCTTGGGCCTTGAGTTTGACACCCCTGATTTAGATCATTACTCAGACTTCTTTAGAGGGGCAATCCATTTTCCCAGCATTTCCTGAGATAATTGCAAGTGGCATATAATTTGGAAAAATGTATTTCATCCTAGTCATTTACCATCACTTCATGCACATCTGAATCAGTGGTGAAATCCAAATTTTTTTACTACCGGTTCTGTGGGCATGGCTTGGTGGGCATGGTGTGCTTGGTGGGCATGGCAGGGGAAGGATATTGCAAAATCTCCATTCCTACCCCACTCCAGGGGAAGGATACTGCAAAATCCCCATTCCCTCCCCACTCTGGGGCCAGTCAGAGGTGGTATTTACCAGTTCTCTGAACTACTCAAAATTTCTGCTACCAGTTCTCCAGAACCTGTCATAACCTGCTGTTTTTCACCCCTGATCTGAATCATAGGACATTTCAGGGTTCTTTAACAGCAGGGTCTCTCAGAAGTGGGAAGGGGGAGCAAAGGTTTGACAGGAGTGTTGCTGTGACACAATGCAAGTTTCACCCCTTTTGTGCATGTGTTATAGGATCTCACATGCAGGTATGAAAGGGGTGGAAATTGATGGTGAGGCATTGCCTTCCTCATTTTGACAAGTGGGATCCCTTGGCTATTTTTGAACTGTTTTCTCCTTTGAAAGGATTTCTGAAGCCAATTCATGAAATTGATGGAGAGCTTAAACTGGAAGGGAAATTAAACTGAAAGCTGAGCTTCTCGACCGGTTGAGTTGAGGGACCAGCAATTTCCTTATCTTTCTTGCCTTGAATGGTTTCCATCCCAGCTTGCTGTCCAAGAAAACCATTTGGCCTGGCCATCTATTTTTTATTGTTCCAGTGGCAGAGCACAGAATTTAAGTTGCAGGATGGCAGATTCTGCTTAGGTGCTAGAAAAATCTTCCAAATTTCATGTGTTCCCAGCTGGATAAGTTCAAGCAGAAGCTAGAGTCTTCTAGAGGGGTGTCAAATTGGCAGCCTGTGGGCCGGATGCGTCATGTGCCGGCCACGCCCACACCAGCGCCGCAAAGGCAAAAAACATCGTGATATGTCACGTGATGCAATTGAGTGTGCAAATCTAGTAGACCATCCATCTGAGATGTTTGTATGTGGATTCTTACACCAGGGAGAGAGAGAGGGAAGCAGGCAAACTTTAAGAAGCCTCTTTTATCTTGTGATTCTGTTACACTAAGGAAGGTCACTCTTCAACCCCTATAAGAATGAAGGCACTTTAGTTAGCCCTTTTTCTCACCTTTTGCTACCTCTTTTTAGATTTTAAGTATGAGGCAGGAAGCTGGGTTCTTTTGACTGCTGGTTGAAAGTCCTTTCTGGAAGCGGGGTGGAGTAGTGTTGTTGTTTCTCAAAGTGAAAAAGGCAGGCCAGGCCAAGGAATGCAAAGTTCACATGAAACACTGGAGGGCAGAAGAGGAAAAGAAATGCATTGCCACCCTTCCATCCCATGATTTTGGAGGCTTTCGTCCCAGTAGAAGCAACAGTTCAGAGACTTAAATTATTACAGCACAAACTTTCATGGACTAGAGTTCACCTCAGTGGGTACAAAGGATGAAGATGGAAGGCTCGTTGGAGAAGTTGGTGAGAATATTCCCACTTGTCCACAAAGGAATGGTGCCCATGGCCACCAGGGTTTATTTAAGTTACACAACATGAGCAGATGCATGAACCTAAAAGGCTAAGGTTGACACCATCTCTGCAAACTTCTTTGCCTACATGGAAATCTTAGCATCTTCTAAAAGCAGATGGAAGCATCCCAACGTTGCCGTCCGAGGATTTGTTGAGGTTGCAATCCAAAGCATCCCGCAGAGTGTTAGGGAGCTTTACCTGGTTTTAGGGATTCCTGGCTAACTCCAAATAGTCTACTGCTGCCACCTAGAGCCAGGCTGATGTAATGGAATGACAGATGACTAGAAAATGGCTTTCAAGTCCCAAAGACTGACTTTATGCAGAGATCTTCCAGCAAGGTGGGCGAAAGGATGCTTTGCGTTTTTCAGAGGACATTGTGGCCAAAAGGCAGCTGGATGTGAGATCCAGAGTGGAGATATTTCTCTCTGGAGGAAAGAGAGACCTTGGGATCACATACGTAGATTCTAAACAGCTCTTCTATTGTGAAGAAACTGAGTTTTTTTTGCAACCGCTCATGATTCGCTGGGAATTGCAGGTTCCATCATGCTCCAAGCCATTAAGGATTCAAAGTTTGACATAGTCTCAATTTTTTTAAAAAAAAAATCAACTTGGCATCTAATTTTCTTTTTACTATCAAAGAGTGACTGTACAATGGATGGTCACCACTTGTACAGGCTCTATGAGTCATAAGTGATACGTTTTTAGGGCAAATCTATCTGAGAGAGTTCTGGTCCATTCTATTGAGGAGTAGGATTTTGCACTGGGACATTCCCCCCCCCCCATAAAATCCAAGTGCTCATTCTCACATGCAATTGCAAATGTGTTGTGTGTGGTTTGGCTCTTTGCAGTTGGGGATGTGACATTCTGAGATGGGATGGGACAGGGATAAACTCCAAAATCAAATTTTTTTTTGGTGGGGGGGTTTATGCCTGTGAAATACAACCTCCCCAGTCTGATATCAGGACCAGCAGTAACCCTATCCTGTGAATTCTTTGCCCAAACATCTGAAGGTTATGATAGTGGGGAAAACTGTTTAAGGTGCTTCCATGGCTGTCATACGCCTCCTCTTTTCCCAAGGGACTTGTTGGCTTCCTCTTCACTGCCCCTGTGTCTGTTCTGGGATCTCCACCAGAACCAGAAATAGAACATTTTCTCCATGTTCTGAGTCTTCCTTTTTTTGGCAGGCAAGCGTGCCAGGGCTTCCATGGAACTGCCACACCAGCTCTTGCATGTCTGACTTTGGAGGTGTAGGCAAGATTGAAACATTTCAGTCATCAACAGGGCAGAGAAAAAACTCTAGCCAGACCCCCTAGACTTCACAAAAAGAGTGCCCCCCCCCACAAGGTCTATAAAGGAGTTAATGTAGAAAATCTCAAACGTGATTCACAGGGAGGGCAGCCATTTTTGGTGGGTGCTGTTTCACCTTCTCAATAGTGGCTTCTGTGTAGGGTTAACTGAGGAAGGATGGATGTTTATCTTTGTAGTCAGCATAGAATTGTTATGTCCCTATGACTGACATGATAGATATCTCTTACAACTACGAATGGAAAGATGAAAGGCCTGGCACCATCTCAGAAATGAGAGAGATTTCAAGAACTGTGTAATTAGCTCTCACCATGTCTCTCTCTCTCTCTTTCTCCCTCATTCTCACTTTTGGCTTGCACCAGTGGAAGGAATTATGCAAAACGAACAAGTATAGACAGATGTGCCTGCTTTCATCACACATACTCAGGAGTGCCAAACCTTCGCGGCCAATGGGCACATTTGGAATTCTGAGAGCATATCATGGACGTTCTCCTCCAACTCCAGGGCTGCCATGATGGGAGGAGCCAATCAGAAAGCTTCCATGAACAAGAAAGATACCTCATGAGGTTCTTCCCCATTGTTGTTCTTCCCCTCTTGAATACACTCAACCACCTTGGTTTAACTTTGACTTTTTCCCCCCTAAGTTCCCTTGTAAACCAAGCATTGGGTTGCAGCTACCCACCACTCTATTTCCTTCCTTTTGAGGCAGTGTTTTGCTATAACTGTGGCTACCTTCCTTTAAAATAAACGAACAAAAGAAAAGACATATTTTTAAAGAACAGTGAGGCAGGATACCTACCTGAAGGACCTTTTGTTAGGTGGGTTGATGTTCGTGAGCAACTTGTTGGAGAATCACAGCAAAACTGAATCACAGTTAGCAAAGCACGGGATGAACTCCTATATCACTTGAGCAGACTTAGGCAACAACATCCCCCTCACCCATGGTGGTTTGCTCCCGGTTCGGTCCGGTTCTTGCAAACTGGTAGTAAAAGCGGCGGGAGGCTCCGCCCACCTGCCCAGACATAATCATGGATGATCTGTGCATGTGCAGAAGTGTGGATGTGCACAAAGCAAGCGCGCATGTGCGCTCCCATTGCAAACCGGTAGTAAAGGTAAGTAGAACCACCCCTGCCCCTCGCCCCTTTCTCTTCTTTGCACTACAGTCATAGCCAATGCGGAAGAAAGGGGAATTACATCCTTCCGTGTTCTAATGGAAGGATATCCAGTTGTCAGGAGAGGCAAATTGGATAACGTTGCCTATATATCTGCAGAATATGGACAGAACGCACGGTTGGATCTGCTCTAGGTACTCATGAGCAATATAAACCTTGATTGACAAGCACTGAGGAAATCTGGGGTGCAGCAAGGAGGAATGAGTTCAGTAACCATCAGGTTTCCTGCCACTTTGGGAATTGATCGTTTCTTTCTGCAATTGCAATAAAACAGAACTGGAGGATGCGGCCCAAGGAAATGCCTGTTAGGTATACTCTTTCATTTTTAATATTTGTTTTAATCTATGCAAGAAGAAAAGCAGCTTGTCAGGAAGAAGGGCTATATTCTTTGAAACCATTCTTACGTTTCAGAGAAGGACTGGAAATACAAAGAGCAGCCTCCTAAAAGGGGATTGTCATCTCCAGCTCATGCTTGGAGTTCCTCCCTGCATGTATCTTCTTGAAGCTTCTACTATCATCTCTGGACCAGAATGGCCCCAGTCCCTGCTGTATCCACAAAACTCACTCAACAGTAATAACAGTTTTGTTTGGCAGATTAGCAGATTTGGACTGGCTGACTGCTGCTTGTGCATAAAGGAGAGGACAGGCACTTTCCTTCTAGTACATTTTTGCATTAGGGGCCCATCAGGTGTGTAGTATGGAAAGCACAAAAATAAGCCAAGAGGCCAACAATCCGGATGTCACTGTGGTCCCCAGTAATGCACAACCAGGCTTGGAGGCAAGCTGCCATTCTTGTGTTTGAAGTGGCGGGAGGAAGCTAACAATGTCTGCCTGTCCTAAAGGGCTATTGTAAATATTACTGGGTATATATAAAGGGAAAGTTTGCTGATTCCTGGCATTACCTAAGCCTCTCTGGCTGTTCCACATTTCCCTCCCAGCTCTTGGAATGCCATGGAGTCCTTCTGTCACCTCTCTATCTTCAGATAACAGAGAAATTATGATATTGGCCGGATCTCCAAAGGACCAGAGGGACTATTGGGGTTCTTCCATGAGGGTGTCCTTTACAAGCAGACAGGACTTTTCCTGTTAGCACAAGCACAAGGAGAACAGCAGAATGTTCTGTACCTGCCCCAGGATCTGAAAGGTACAAGGCTCTGCCAGAGCTTGTAATCTCGTTTAATTAAAGGAGTGATCAAGTATTCTGGCAGTCTTCAATTAAAGGTATTGGCATGGCAGGGTGGAGACATGACATGAAGTATGCATGTGCTTGTGCATATGGCTTTGTCTCTGGGATCAGGCTGCCATTTTCCTAAGTGTGCCCTGCCTGAATTTTCAACCTGGCATCATAGGTGAAACACCCTGAGCGCAAGAGAGACATTTATGCAGTGTAGGTAGCAGTCTCAGAATGATAGAGGGGAGAAATGCCAGGCCATTGGGTACTCACCACTGTCCTTTGCAGATCTCCTGAGCAATGCTTTCATCGACTGAGTGCAAATGTGGGACAGTCATTTACTCAGATAAATTCAAGCCAATTAATGGCAGAGCTTCCCTGAGTGAATGGATTAGACATATAAATCTGCCACCATTGCCATCTGAATTAACCAAAGGAACAATTCTGAAGAAATGGGTTCAATGCATGCAGCTATTTCAATTGCATAATCTTAGGGCTCATTCCCACAGCCCCTTTTCACCTGTCCCTGAGCCAGGAGGAAGCCAGTCAGCAAAATAGTGCTGATTCTACAGCATTATTTTAAAACACATCCAGATCAGGGGTGGACCTGGCTCTGTCAGTACCGTTCTGTCATGAGACACTGTAAGGGCAATGATGGGTGGTTTCCCTGGTGGAAATTCCAAGCCTGCCCGATGTCACTGTGGGAAAAGTTCAGAGGTGAAATCCAGCAGCTTCTGACAGGTTCTGGAGAACCGGTAGCAGAAATTTTGAGTAGTTCGGAGAACCGGCAAATACCACCTCTGGCTTGCCCCAGAGTGGGGTGGGAATGGAGATTTTGCAGTATCCTTCCCCTGCCACATCCACCAAGCCATGCCCACAGAACCGGTAGTAAAAAAATTTGGATTTCACCACTGGAAAAGTTGCCATCTTTGCTATACACAACATGTATTGGGATGGTGCTTGTACTTACTGGGTACTCCATCCAACCAATTATACCCCCCCTTTTTTTTTTGCTTGAGGATTATCCACGTACAAGATGGCAGCAATGACAATTTTCTGTCTCTCTTGGGAGCCTATAAGTGGCTGACTAGATTTGTGCAATCTGGTTACTGTATAGTCAGGAGATAATTGTTGAAAAGGCAGAGTTCAAGTAACCAGATTTCATTTATGTGAAAGGAACTCTTGTTCTGAAATAGCAACCATTCTGTAGCATGAGGTCAATATTGCCTATAAAAGGCAGAACATGAAGAGCCCAGTGACTAAATGAGAGAAGGTGATTCCAAAACAGACCAGTCAAATCAATTGTAGCACAGTGGATTGCCAATCCAGATTGCTTCATCCCAAGGACCTTCCTCCTAGGGCCGTGATGGCAAACCTATGGCACGTGTGCTGCAAGTGGCACACAGAGCCATCTCTCCAGGCACACTAGCCGTCGCCCGTTGCTCTTCCGAGTTCTGGCGCGCATGTCTTCGAAGATCTGCTGGTCTTTGTGTGTGCATGCGTGCCTTAAACCAGAAGACTAGGTGACTGGGGTGCACGTGCACACTGGAAACCAGAAGCTCAGCTTCCCGGCATGCACATTGCACCGAGGAGCTGCTCTTCTGGTTTCCGGCACTCCCCTGTGTGCATGCGCGTGCTCCAGTTTTGGCATTCAGTGCTGAAAAGGTTCGCCAACACTATCCTAGGGCCTTGGGTTATCCACATAGGAAGTCTTGTGCCAATGGAAGAGGGAAAGCTCTGTTTCCACACATTAACTTCCAACTTTGAGCTGCTTTAGTAGCAGGCGTCAATGAGCTGAAGGCAACATCCGAGGGACATGCCTTCAGAAATGATTAATGGGGCCTTTTTAAGCACAGCAAGTGAACATGTAGATGAGCCTTTAGAATGGCCATTCTGATTGTATACTTAGAACACCTGCCCTTTCTCCTGTAAGACTATTAAAAAGCCTGCTGCCTACAACTATGTTGTTTTTTAGACAATCTACACACATTATTTTTCTCCTCAATTAAACCAATCTATCCTATAAACTATTCCAACTGTCAAAGAGAATGAGAAAACCTTTCTGGGGAATGACAGCCAATTAAATTCAACATAATATTGCTTTTTTTGGTATGCACCCAGAAATGGCTTGTTATTGAACAGATTAAAAAAGAAAGATATCATAAATTGTACTCACTCTAATTTGCTTCATTAAAAAAAATGACTTTGAATTTGCTCTATGTAGTGGTATATTCATTCCAAAACTTTGTCCTGAACCCAAAGTTTACATTGATTAAAACAGAGGGGAAAAACGGTTAGCCTTAATTTACAGTACCTGCATTTAAAATGGATTCAGCAATATTGGCTGTACTGATCTGAAACATGTGCTGCTGGAAGTGTGGTAAGCAGGCACTTCTTCATTTGCCCAGGTGTATTATAGACAGGCCTAGTGATACCTTGAACTGGTGCGTGTTGAGGACGGCCCCAAATAATCTCTCACACAGATTTGGAAACACACCCGGTGATACCTTAAACTTATCTTGCGTCTTTCAAAACCAGATGACGATCTTTTTGAAGAAATGTTAGCAAATAAATAATCCCAAGGTGGTACACTGCCTTCTGGTTGGATAACAATTGCAAGAGAATGAGCATGAAGACAATGTCTTCCAAAAAACTGATGAACCCATCTCATTCAAACGTGTATCAGTTTTAGAGTGCTTTGACTGTCACTGCTTCCGGCAAAGCAATGTTTTAGGCTGGGGGGGGGAGCACAGTGGGTCTTGCCAAACATTTGGGGGAATCGCACAACTAAGGCCAATGAGTTGGTACACACCGGCCATACCACATAGCTTCTTTGACACAGCATTGGTGCTGCTCCCGAATGGCTCTGTGTCCACATATTCACCTGTTGTTTCACTTGTTGAGTGGGAGAGCCAATTATTTTTTCTGTTCGCATTGCTGGTACAAATGGAGTATCTTCAAACGCAATTTGCCTAGGATTCCATGTGGAGAAGGATAGTTATTACTAGAAGGATGATTATTGTAATAACTATTTTATTACAATAATAAGAAAAACCTCAATAACACCATAAGCATTTATCTGCTAAGCCTGCTGTCTGCGGCTGTGGGACTTTTAGCCCTTGGACTGAATTATGAATGCATCACTGCAATTATTGAGCTGTTGGATGAAGCTAGGGCTCTTCTCCTTTCAGCCATTGCCTTTATGTGGCTCTGGGATCTGTGGTTTGGTGGATATTGGGAAGGGGAGTAACAGGCTGGAAATTGGGCCACAGCAACAGACCCATTAGCCTTTGCAATTTGATTTAGCTGGAGAACTTCAAGGTCCTGGAAACTGAAGCCGATTTCTTGGGTTGAAGTAGATCGATACAAGCAGGGGATCAAATCAGAGAACTGGGAAGTTTGAAACTTTCCCGAGATTCAAGATCTGAACAGGAAAGCTAAAGAAAGGGAGGACTTCGGAGTCTCCCACCCAGTTGGTGCAGGGACAGCCTCTGGAGTCAGAGCTTTTCTGCTGAGCTTTTGAAAAATACGCTGCCTTCCCAGCCTAATTCAGCATTTTCAGTTTGCTTCCAGGCATCTGAGCCATGGGGTGGGGCGAGGGAGTTTTGCCTGAGCAGGTCTGAACAGGGAGGATGGAATCCAGCTGACAATTAGCAGCTCACACCATAAGAATTGGGCTTTGTTGTCAGAAATGGGTTGGGCCTGGTTCAGCAGTTAAAGAAAGTGAGCATGGTGGTGGCCTTCTTGGTTGAAATGATGGCCAATATATTAAATTAAGGGCAGGAATGTTTGAAAAAAAAGGGGGGGACTTATTTGAGGAACATTATCAGTGTGCATAAAAAAAACTATGCAACTATAGGTCTTACCTATACATGTGCACTCAGAGCCCATTCTGGGTTTCAGGATGGCCCCTTTGGGCTAAGCCTATAATGTATTTGATTCAATTATTTGTTACACTGTTATCCTCTCTTTCATTCAGGACTTCAAGGAGGCCTTCCTGGATCCTTCCCAGAGGTACAGAATCCTATACTTTCATGAACATGGCCAAAGCAGGGTTGCAGACTTGCAATGCAAGCTTTGGTTATGTATGTCTCAAAGGGGCAGAGCTTCTATTGCAACAGCACAATACCATTTCTACATCATTTTGACCCCTGCCCTGAGACCTCTGCCTCCTCCAGTTGTCCTCCACAACAACAACCTTGTGTGGTAGATTGAATTAAGAGACAGTGGATGACCTGAAGTCATTCCATGAGCTTCTGTGATTGGGTTGGACTGGAATATGGGTCTCCCTGCACCTAATCCAATATTTTAACCATTACACCTCATTGATTGTCCCTTTTCATCTTGTTCATTCTGTATTAGAAGGACCATGGTTTTAAATGCAAGGCTAATCATATTAGTGAAGCTTTGTTTGAAGAATTCTACATTGCAGCTGGACTGGATACTCCCCTCCCTCCTATTTCCAGGTTCTGGCCATATAATTTTATGAAGTATTAGATCTCTGATGTCCTAATGATCATAGTTTGGAGATGACTATCTGAATTAAGGTGGTCTTCTCTAATGCGGTGTCCTCCAGAATTGCTGAATTCTACCTCTCAGATTTCCCTATCCATTCCATCTGGTTGCTACCTAAATTTTCGAAGTCTCCTTTAAAGAAAGATAATTTTCAAAATGAGCACAGCTTCTATGGGCCTTAACAGAAATAAGAAATCTTTTTATTACCTGAACAATCTGAAACTTAGAAATGTTTGCCTTGGTACATTGTCCGGTCAAGTAGCATTGTTCTTGTTTCAAACAAATAGGGTGTCTAAAAAAAGTAATAAATAGTGATAGCCCTGTTTTGCAGAACTATAATTTAACTACCTTTGCTAAGCTTGCTTTGCAATTTAGCTGCAGGTCACCATGTTATTTGCAGTTTGTCTGGGGGAATTGTGGAGCCCAACAAACCAGGCCAAAGATTTACAGGTACAGCCGAATTCAGTGCTGTGGACAGAGAGAATCCACAGTAGGCCACATAGATCCCCAAGGAGACAAATTTGGACAGAAAGGGCTGAAGTTGGAAAACCTTCATTTTGTACCATTCTAAGAAGAGGAAGTCTCCCTGGCTTTCAATTTCTAACATGATATGATTGATCTTGAACTATGGTGCTGGAGAAGACTCCTGTGAGTCACTTGGACTCGAAGGCGATCAAACCGGTCAGTCCTAGAGGAGATCAACCCTTACTGCTCTTTTTAGAAGGCCAGATCCTGAAGATGAAACTCAAATACTTTGGCCACCTAATGAGAAGGAAGGATTCACTGGAGA
>JANHZT010007679.1:0-10445 GCA_032468215.1 Stegonotus admiraltiensis | reverse complement strand
CCTGGTTCTCTCTCTTCTCCCATTTTTCAGAACAGATTCATTTCTTGTATATGCCAGTCAATATGTATTTTCATCTGCTAGTCAATGTTCATTTCTCTGCACTCTCTGCACTCTCCCTCACCATGCCACAGGTTAAACTAGTTGTTCTAGTCTCTGCAGGAAGGGGTGCCCCTACCTTAGCTATAACCTTACATTGTGAGAGTCATGAGAAATGAAGCTTTGTTCACCTCAGCAGCCATCCAATCCAATTGGATGATGAAAACAAGATAGGTAGAGTTGTGTGGCAGAGGAAGGGGGTTGGAAATACAGAGCAAAAATTTGGGTAGCTTGGGTCTACTGAGAGTAATGCTGACAGCTGTAACCTACTCTGCAATCCTGTCTGTCACTATCTATAACCATTAGTTCTGTTTAACCTTTAAAGTCCTCCCAATATGAACAGTTATAAATAAATACTGGTATGTAGTAATATGTTTAAAAGGAATGTCTTCAATGGGAATGACATTCCCATGTGCCTGCAAAGTGGCCAGCAAAGCAAAATTTGGCCCCTTTGCCTGACTTCCCATTTGTCCTTTAAAGTATTCTTCTACATAGGTATAAGTATTTTTTTAAAGTATTCTTCTGCAGGGTAATTGATATGTGTGTGTATCTGTGTATAAAGAGTTATCAGAAGACTGTTGCTATCTTTCTTTACTTGTGTCTTCCCACCACTATTAAAAAAAACAACACCCTTGTGTTTAGATACTTGAGAATAGTGCTGTACCTGTATCTCAGACAGGGATGAACACAGGTGAAAACCAGTGGTGGCAAACGGATCAGGCAAACTGGTAGCGGCAGTGGTGGGAGGCTCCGCCCACCCACCTGGACGCTTTTGCACATGCGTGCACGCGCCCATGAGTGAACTGGTAGCGACGGGTTTTGAAACCCGCCCCTGATGAAAACATGCTTATAATGGACTCACTTAATCAACATGTTTTCATTCGGTTACAACCCACTTAAATCCCACAAGTAGTCTGATCTGAAAATGGGATTCAAGAGTGTTTGTGTTCTTCTCCGCCTTTATTGATTTACATTATCTCAACTATTCTGAGTAATTCACTGATATTTCATTATACTTCATGCAATCCATGCAGTGGGGTCATTACAAATTGGGAGGAGTATTTTAAAAGTATTCCAAACTAATTGTAATCTGTATCAGATTGGAGAGGGCTCTTACCTGGGCAAGATGCTGTCCGTCAAATCCCTGGCAACTCCATGCTCAAAGCTTGCCAGCAAAGCTTGCATTCTACCCCCAGGTAATCCTGGGCTCACGTTTCCTTCTTTTGTGCCTTCTTTCAAGGTGCTGACATCTTTCTGGACAAACTTCTGATGCTAGAACCATATGAGCATTCAGTATGTTGGTGTTTTTGTTCTTTTGGGAGCAGATGTTGAAAAGGGGGACATGGGCAATTAAAATAAGCTTTTACATAGCGTTCCAACTTCTCTGTGTGTGTATGTTTTATCATGTTGACTGAAATATGATATAGATTACGAAAATCTACCATGTCACCTGCAGTGATGTAAAAGAATTCTGCTCCAAAACCAATTGGTGGTGAATTAGGGTGTCCCAATCTAACTTTCTTGTCATCAAATGAGGTCTATAAATCAAGGAATTATAGAAATTTTCATGAAGTAAAAAAGGGTCGACATTGCATGGAAATCTCAGATTTTTCTTTGGTGGCAATTTTCCACCATACTGTGAATCAGATTTATCCTCAATGCCAGCAGAGAAATAGCTGGGAGAATTAATGGGAAGGCCACTGGGCATTGCTAGTGACTTTGCACATTATGCAAAGATACATTGCTAGTATCTTTGCACGTCAGCAGGATCTTTGGAAATAGTCCTACTTTAGATAAGCCTAACAAAGAATGAACATAGACTGCTTCTAACTTGGCTTCACTTCATATCAAACTTAGACTGTACCCTGAAGGATTCTGGGATATTCTTCACATTAATACTTTCTAGTTTCACACTAGAGCCACGGTGGTGCAGTGGTTAGAGTGCAGTACTGCAGGCTACTTCTGCTGACTGCAATTTGGCAGTTCAAATCTCACCATGCTCAAGGTTGACTCAGCCTTCCATCCTTCCGAGGTGGGTAAAATGAGGACCCAGATTGTTGGGGGAAATATGCTGATGCTGTAAACCGCTTAGAGAGGGCTGTAAAGCACTGTGAAGCACTATATAAGTCTAAGTGCTACTGCTATTGCTAGTCTTCAGTTCTTTTCATCTCCAAGAGAACAAGAGTTCCTTCTCTCCAAAGTTACCTTCATTGGCTTCCAGGCTTGTTTACCTTAAAAGTATTGGGGGAAGTCAGTGTGAGTGGGATGAGCACTTCTGTGAATATGAATAAAAATATTCCACACATATGTTATCAGTGGATACATGCAAATTAGAAGGAGGCTGATTTGTATCATCAAAGATGGGGCTTACTAGTTCATTAGCATCCATTAGTATGAGAGAGATACCTCACCCAGTGTATCTCTTCATCTTTTTAAGACTCAAAGCAGAATAAGATTGCTCAGGATTATGTGTAATTTCTCTTTTTCATTTCCGTATATCTGCTGTTAGCAAGAGATGGAACAGTTTTCTGTTAGAGAATCTTGGAACTTTAGATCAAAATTTCAAAATCTGTTATCAGTCAAGATCATTTAATAGTGAAGGGTTGCACAATAAAATGACTTCCCAAAAAGGAAAGGAGTTAGAGTTGAGTTATGGTTGCTCCAGATATTCAGCTCTTATTCAGCTGTTCAGATGTGGAGTCTGAATGTCAGATCCTCTACATACTATTTGTAATGTATACAGTATATTACTATTGATTTATGTAAGAGCTTCATCATGCTTTAGTTTCCTCCTTAATTGTCCTTATCTATCAAATCTAAATATTACAACAGCAAGAATACAAATGCTTAATTTTTCACATAGGCATGCCAAGAAAAATTCTAATAATTCATGACAACAGCACAAATGGACTAGGTAAATACATTTCATCAGTGTTATTGCCGTGATGATGCTGAACAAAATTTATAATGGACAGTAGGTCATCAATTCTACAAGTGACGTTCATTGGAAAGGATAGGTGTTACCTGTAAGCTATACATTTTAATAATGTAAGTTTAGTCTACTGAGAGAATCTGCATGCCATGTCCAAAGCTCATTTTCTTGCGCACAGATGAGTTTCCTAGGTGTTGTCCTTAGTTTTGGTGATGCAATTCTTTGTTCAATTTTTACAATCCACCTCTTCATGCTGCTTCTTTGTGGCACAACCCTGCAATTTTCCAGTATTTTCAAATGGCAACCTGTTGTTGTTGAAACTTCAAGAGGATGGAGAAAGATAGTTTTCTGTTTGATGTAATTTTGTCCCTTAGCATTGATGTATATGTGGAAAGTTCTATTTCTGACTATGTAGCATCTGATTATTGTATTTTTATTTATTTATTTTGTGGAGTACGTATTAGATAATATATATAAGTATAAGCATGAATTGAATACATAAAATGAATACAATTAAAGGGAACATTAGGACAGGGACAGTAGGCACGCTGGTGCTCTTATGCACGCCCCTTACAGTCCTCTTAGGTTCCTTTATCTGCAGTTCCTTCTCCAGTCAAATGTCATTCTTCTGTTTTATTCACAATTCCTACCCTGACTTGGTCCTAACATTGCCAAAGGATAGAGGGTTGATTTATAGGTATTTTAAAATTTTTCACACGCCAGGTTTGTTGCTGTTGCTTTCACTGGCGAAAGGCAACATTAAGATTAAAAGTACTTCTGTGTCTTTTAAAACGTGAACAGATGACTGTTATTGAGTTCAGCTTTTCTAATCCATAGAAACTTCTGTTTTAATCTACATGGTTGAAAAGTCCTGTTAGGGGCCCTTAATCTACTGTTGGTCAGCAAGATCTGAGAAGAACACATATTAAACTGATTTATTTTATTTGTTTATGGGTCCTACTAGCTTAAAATTATTTTTACAAAGTTTTTTTTAAATCCCTCCTTTATTATTTTTTATAAATAACTCCTAGCAGTGAACATACGCTCCTAACATCCTTTCCTCTTCCTATTTTCCTCACAACAACAACCTTGTGAGGTAAGTTGGACTGTTAGAAAATGGCCGGCCCAAAGTTACCCAGCTGGCTTTCATAGAATCATGAAATCATAGGGCTGGAAGGGAACTTGAAGATCTACTAGAACTCACTATGCCCTGGTTTTTAGCCTGGTTTCTTTACCACTAGACAATACTGCCCCAATTATTATTTGGAGATAGGCCTCCAAGTTCTCTGACAGAAAACTTCCAAACCGTACTTGGAAATGCTGGGGAATGAATTTGGGTCCTTCCTAGGGTGGGTTGTACTTACCTTTACTACCGGTTTGCAACAGGGCTGCGTGCACTAGCTTTGTGCGTGCTAGCTTCATGTGCGCACGCTTCTGCACATGTGCAGAAGCACTCTGATGACGTCAGGGTTGGGGAGAGGAGCCTCCCGCTGGTTTTACTACCGTTTCTTGCAAACTGGTCCAAACCAGGGGTAACCCACCACTGGGTCCTTCTCAGAGGTGAAATCCAGCAGGTTCTGACAGGTTCTGGAGTACCACTAGTGGAAATTTTGAGCAGTTTGGAGAACTGGCAAACACCATGTCTGGTTGGCCCCAGAGTGGGGTGGGAATGGAGATTTTGCAGTATCCTTCCCCTGTCATGCCCACCAAGCCATGCCCACCAAGCCACGCCCACAGAACTGGTAGTAAAAAAAATTGGATTTCACCACTGGTCCTGCATACAAAACAGAAGACTCTTCTATTGTCCTTTCTCAATTTAGGAGACTTCTGCTTTATTGCAGAAGTCAATGAATCCTACTTCCGCGATATGAAGATTTATAGCAGTTGTGTGATGAAGTGCAAATACCAGCCTTCTTGTGAGTGTGCTAGTGATTCTAAGCACCTGCAGACGCAGTGCAGCTAAACATAAAGATTGCTCTGAAGGAAGAGTAGGTATGAGAAGTTGGAGGAAGATGGTAAATACCCTTATTATTTGAATTAGCCCTATCGATCTGGCAAGAAAAGACTACAGCAGCTTTTCTATATCTTTGAAGAATCCAGTGTTTGTTTTTTCTTACTCACCAGTCAATTCCCCATTTCTGTCTTCAATGAATTCTACCACAAACCAGTTGAAGAAGGTTGACATCAACCAATTCATCATACATTTTTTGATAGTTCTTAATGTCCTGTAAAGTCCCAGAGGAAGAATAAAGCTACAAAACATGAGTACAATATTGGTATGTATTTCAGAGACTTGTAGTTTGAGAGGAAGAAGTAGAACAACATTTTGAACAAGGAAAGGCGGATTTTTTGTTACCTAAAGTCACCATTGCTTGGACTGTATATATTTGGGCAATTAGGTGTAAAGAATATAAATCCCATAGGAAAGTTAGGTTATAGACTGATAGGTTGTAGCTTATGGGAATCAGATAAGCCTTGCTGATGAATTTTGCATGCTTCCTCCCAATTAAAAATGGCTGTGGTGCTTTAAAAGGAGACAACGATCATCCGTGCATACATGAATTGATTTTAGCCTTTCTGCAAAGAAAGGAAAAAAAATATAAATGTATGCTATATCGTTTTGTGGAAAACAGCTGCCCTGTTGCATCTGATATGTCTTCTATGCAAATCTCTTTATGAATCAAATTTGCTAACACAGATTCTTTTCCCCTGCAGAATTACTATGCTTCAAGATATTTCACACAAAAAAAATCTCCTGTGCTGGAGGTTCAGGTAAGATGCCTTCCATTTATCATGGTGTGGGAGCCATTTCTCAGTGGCTTCATCCCACACCATGATAAATGCATAAGTGGCTATCAAAGGTCACACGCTACCTGGGCAAGATAAGGTTTCCAGGGCCTTCCCACACATTTGTCACCAGATATACAGGTAGTCCTTGACTCATGACCACAATTGGGACTAGAATTTTGGTCGCTAAGCAAGGCAGTTAAGTGACTCGTGCTTCATTTTACAACTTTTTTGCCAGGGTTTTTTTCCCTTTTATTTTATTAAACATAAAAATTCAGTGTCTACATAAACAGTGTGTTGTCTGGGGTACAGTTAATTTTGAGAAATAGTAATAATAATAATAACAACAATATTCATAAGATTATTAATGATCACATAATAATAGCATTTGCTGATCCACTTTAGTGAACCTTTCTTATGTAATTGATTATTCTCTTATGCTTTTAAATTTCTAACTTCTGTTTCTGCTAGTTAACCATTGAAAAAAACAAATTGCATGTTAAAAAGTATTCAATTTCTTCCTTCTCCTTAATTTTAAGTGTTAATCTATCAATTTCTGCACGTTCTAATTTTTTTTTAAATTACGTTTTCATCTCTTTGTTTTTCCACTATTGTGCAAACACAATTCTAGCTGCTGTTAATCCAGAGTTATTAAGCAAATCACTCTAGGTGTTAAATGAATCACATGGTCATTAAGCAAATCCAGCTTCCCCCATTGGCTTTGCTTGTGGGAAGCTGGCTGGGAAGGTCACAAATGGCGATCACATGACTCTGCAACTGTCGTAAATACCTGCTGGTTGCGAAGTGCCCAAACGCTGATCACATGACCATGAGAATGCTACAACAATTGTATGAGGGGTGTCCTTCTATTATTGTTTATTTAGATTACTTAGTCTTGCCTGTTTATAAAATGGGGGACAGGTTGTGTCTGAGGCCAAAGTGGAAGGATTTTCCATTTTGGTATAAATGGATTCCTTCACTCCTCTTTCAAACCTGAGACAGCGTGAACATCGTTGTCTCGAAAAGAGTGTTCTTTTTTTTTTAAAAAAATGAAGGTATACTGCTGATTTTGGTCCTGTGATGTTGCTTCTCCTGTGCTGGGCCATGTTCTTGTGTAAGGATTTGCACAACACCAGAGGACCAGAATTGAGGACAATAATGTTCTCAAATTGTATAGGAAAGATAGATGGTTTGAGAGAGGAGTAAAGGAATCAATGCTGGAAACTACGTATTTTCTTTACTTTCTTTTTCTTTTCTTGAACTTCTTTTTGATTTCCTTATTTTGTCTTTTTCTTACTTAAGTTAGTTTGTGCTCATTTTTATATTCTTAAAAAAATTAATAAAATTATACGCAGACGCACACCACCAAATACGTTCAGAAGTAGGACACTAATTTAAAAAATTACAAGAAAAACACAGAAGAAGCCTGACAGGAAACAAATGAACTTTATTTGAGCAAGGAAGTTGGCTTTTTAGTGGTCATGGTGTAGCTCCAACAGAGTGGATAATACAACATTGATAAGAATGATATTATGTAGTGAACCAATTTTATTTATTGAGATATATGATTATATCCCATATTTGCTGATAAAGAAACCCTGGCACTCACACAATGATAACGACAAGCTAGGATTTGTGTATTTGAAACTTCAGAAAAAGTCAAATTCTTAAGACATTGGTTTTCTGCATCAGGCCTGGCAAGAAGGTGTGTTGCCACATGCACCTCGTAGTAGACATTCTTAAACTCAGAAGAGAAATCTGGAGTGGCCACCATGTCATCGATCCCCTTCTTTCCTTGATAGGCTTGAAATCTGATGACTCCCAAGGTAAAATAGTTTATTTATTTATTGGTTCGATTTATATGCTGCCCTTCTCCGGAGACTCAGGGCGGCTTACAAAGCAATAGCCTTCATACTTTTGTATATACCTGCTTAGTAGAGCTTTCGGCCCCCACAAGCTGTGTTCCTTTTTATACAAAGTCAGCTTATTGCCCCAACAATCGGGGTCCTCAGTTGAGACTTTGTCCACCAACATGGCTGATTTCTACACCACCCCACTACATTAAATGCATCAGTGAGGTGTTTAAATTTAGGACAACATGCAGAAAAGATCCCTTGCTTGCATTAGTATTCTTCTTATATGTTTGGCTTATATACTTTTCCTCTGTTCTTTGCTGCCCAATTGAAACAGATGATAACCTTTGTTAATTGGATGATAGACGGACAGATTTTACATCTTTCTTCCGCCTGTCAAATTGAGCTGATGGAGCTTATTATTTCAAATTATTCAGAGTCTGTTGAGAAGAAGTAGGATATAATCCTTATTAAGCCAGAAAAGGGCCAGTTTGATACAGAAGCTTTGAAACACCTCTATTGCATAAAAATAATAATATAAAATAAATTGGCCTCCTACTATCACAAAATACTTTAATTCGGATTGATAAAAATTTGCTTCCTCACATATTGGAAAATGGTTTGATATGTTAAGAAATGTTAATGTTTTTGATTTTGAATTGTAATCATGTAGATTTCTGCTCAGTGCTATGTTATATTTCTCAGTTCTAATTTTGCTTTTTTTTGGGTGTGTGTGTGTAATCTAACAGAAGTTTTGTTCAGCCTAACTTTTGTCCTGATTTTTGCATCTGATTGAAGAGAATTTTACACACATTTTGTTTTCACAGCTTTGTACAGGTAGCCCTTAACTTACGACTACAATTGAGCCCAAAATTTCTGTTGCTAAGTGAGACACTTGTTAAGTGAATTTTTCCTCATTTTATGACCTTTCTTGCCACAGTTCTTAAGTGAATCACTGCAGTTGTTAAACTAGTAACAGGCTGGTTAAGTGAATCTGGCTTTACCATTGACTTTGTTTGTCAAAAGATCACAAAAGGTATTCACAGGACCCCTGGACACTGCAACCATCATAAATATGAACCAGTTGCCAAGCACCTGAATTTTGATCACATGACCATGGGGATGCTGCAATGGTTGTAAATGTGAAAAAATGGTCATAAGTCATTTTTTTCAGTGATGTTGTAACTTTGAATGGTTGCTAAGTGAACTATTATAAGTCGAGAACTATGTGTATGCTGTATATAATTTTGGATTTTTTTAATGTAATATACTTTGTCGATACAATACACACACACACACACACACAAATGTATATTTCTAGAACTGTAACTGCACTACATAGCCCAGACGTTTTTAACACACACAGATGTTATGCTTATTTGTATACCATGTTTGAGAGGACCGAATGTGATCAACAGGTGTATGCATCTTAAAGAACAAAGTACATGAAGTATGGATATTGTGAAAACAATATAAGGACAGTTTGGTTTGATTAAAAAGATAATGAGATAGAGTGAATGGGTCAGATGGAACAAATTTTAGAGAAAATAAATTTCTCAACCACCCTTATCAGATAAATCAACAACGCTAGGCAAATAAACATAATCTGAGTAATGAGTAATGTTATTCTCACAGAAATAAAATTTAGGATATTATTATGATTGCTGCATTACGTTATTCTTCTTGAGCAGACATACAGACTTGATAAGCAGTTTGTTTAAACATGTGTTCCGTTTATGATTTATGTGATCTCAACTTCAAATATGACTGTGAAGATTAATCACACTGTTTTATTTCAATGGTGCTGATAAAGAATGCATAATTATTTAGAAAATACAATTATGCATGTTTGGTGTTTATTAATAATTATGTGGTATGTGTAGGTGGTGTAGTTTAGCCATGATCTGAAAATGTGACAGCTTTATTCTTGTTTTCCCTCTATAAACCTAAGAAAACGAGCATATTTTTATTATATTATTGTTTTTCAAATCAAGCTTGAAAAACCTCCTAATAATTTTTTGGTTAAAAAAGGTGAAAGCAGGTTCCATTGCTTTCCAGTTCAGACTTAATTTGACTGAACTTTCGACCTTGTCTTGAATAATTTTCAAAGTTCATTGTACTTGTGTGCCATTCATTCCATAATTGTGTTAAATGAACTCTGGTAGGATATTAATGTAACAAAGAATCAAGATTTCTACTCTCTAAATGGCTGTACATTATGTTAGGACAAGAAGTAATTGGTTTACTAATAGCTCTCAGGAGTGAAGACTCAGGACCATATGTTAAGTTCCAGTTAAACTGATTTATTGCTCATGCTTCTACACAAGAATCCATGTCAACTAATGCCCGGAACTAACCTGGCGCTAGTAAGAGTTAACAGAATTAAAGAGGGACCGTTTGTGGGAATGTAAAGACTCCAAATTGATTCCTCTCTTGACTCCATCCCCAGACTGTGCCTGCCTTCTCCTACAATGTGTGGAGTCAGCTATTATAGGGTAGTATAAACAAAGGAAACGTATCACCACAGATTATTCAAGAAACAATAGTTCAGCATGATGTGGAAACCCAGCTTATATGTTGGACCTTGATTCTCAAAATCCCCAGCCAGCAAGTGTCCTAGCATGGAGAAACACATAGTGGTATTAATGAGGATGTTGTGTGTCTTCTGCTGAAAAGCTCATTCTGGAAATATGTCCATGTAATGTCCTAGGCCAGTGGTAGGCAAACTTGGCTCTTTCACACCCTGTGGACTTCAACTCCCAGAATTCCTAAGACAG
>JANHZT010007676.1:178840-202730 GCA_032468215.1 Stegonotus admiraltiensis | reverse complement strand
ATGTACATAATTCACAGCCGTTGAAATAAAAAGAGGGTTTGTGGGACTAAGTGTATGATTGTTACTGTCTCATGAAGCCTTGGTCAGAACATGGGCAAAAAATGAACAAATATAGGTAGGTATAGTGCAGGGGTGGGCAAGGGGGCCCAGCGAATCAGTTCGCTCTCAGCTCACCATCAGAGCTACTGGCTCGCCCGAACCGGGGTGAACCAGTAGAAACCTACCACTGAAACAAGAGAGACATGTTGCAATTTTATAGAAAGAGATAAATTTATAATTGTACCTAAAATTGTTCTAAAGAGGGTCAGAAGCCACAGTATCTTTTTTCTTCCTTTTCTAGTTTGCTTTTACTTTTTTCTTTCTTGCACTTTTAACTTTCTCTTTGATTTTATCTTTTTTTCTTTCTTTATATTAGTTTGTATTATTGATTTTTAATGTTCTTTCATAAAACTTTTAATAAAATGATAAAGTTGGGTGACATAAGTTTAATATACTTGTATTATTATCAAAAAATAAAACAGCATTTTGTAAAGTCTCAGTTGCTGCATGAAGACGTGATTTCTGATATGACGTTTTGCCACAGTATCTGTTTTTAGGACGCTTTTCATTAGAAACCTGTGTGGTACAACATTCTTTTACCTTTTTTTTTTAATGCCACCTGTGATTTTTCATAAAAAAAACATGAATTTTTCTTTTTGTATCTTACCGTTTAAGATACCTTTTGTGAATTGCAGCTAGCTACTGAGTTATCCTGTTTCGCCTCCCATAATAGTTTTACCAGTTTGGTAAGAAGAGGACATTTTTGACGTTTGTGGAGCAAAATATAGAAATGCTTGCCGCCTTTGATGTACTGGGGTGTGTGCATGAAATCTAAGTGTTGAGTAACTAGAGACAGAATGACAGTAGAAGAGTTTTACTATGCTTTTAAGTTTTCACTGTTTCACATGTAAAAAACAGAGGACAATATTATTACCAAAGATAGAAAACACCAAGATACTGTTCCAGCAAAAGTGAGGCATGGTAGAATCTTCTCAAATGTTGTGTTGACTTAAGGAAATGTCAAATTCTGATTTTTATCGAAGCTGCTGGACTGGATCAGAGGGTTAAGCTTTCCCCTTGCACTATTTCCCTATTCCACCCCCCACCCTCCACCCCAGGCCAGCTGCTGTAAGCTTGTGGGGTTGTGGGGGGCGGAGAAATACAGGAACAGCCTTTAAAGTCTTACTGGTTCAAGGCCAGCCTGCTAGACACAAATGCTCTTAGTTATTTTATCTTTAGGAGAGGAAACCTGCTCAGCAAGTCTCTTGACAGCTTCTGCAGACTGTTGAAACCTGCTCTTTCGCTTAAGTACTTAACAAAAGGAACAAACTCATTACAAGTATTGGCCTTCAGCCAAATGTGCTTGGCCGCTGTGGTGCAGGGAGAATTGACAACCTACAAAAGGTGCCCAGATTCTGCCCTGTGCTAATTCTTTTGCATGCCTCCTGAAGCATGTGTTAACTGGCACAGAAGCAAAATGTAGACAAGACCCCTCTCAAGTTAGGAGGGATCATGTGGCTGGCCTCATTGGATTTTAATCCCACCCTCAAAAGCCCCTTAAAACAGAGTTAGGCTCTTTAGCATGCTATTGCTCTTCTCAATGGGAGAAAAGGTATATGATACTTTACAAATACATTAGATGTTCTTCTCTTGATCTGAGCTTCCCTTCTACAGTTTTGTTCTATGACTCACTTTCCTGGATGATGCTCATCACAACAACTCTCCTGCTTTAATGCTTTTTCCTCTTAAGGGCCATTGTACATATTTCCCAATGCATTGTTAAGTACTTATAGGTCCCTAAAAAGAAAGTCAAAATGTCTATATCTAATCTTGATAGTAGCTAACTATTTAAATGACATAGAAAGAGGAAGACTGGTATCAATTTGAAGATTATTTGTTTATTTGTTTCGATATTGTAATCTCCATAAATTACTGGTAATTTCTACCTTAAAATAAACATGTAAAGCTCATTTAAATAATCCAAAAATAATTACATAAAACAGTATGATAAGAATGTAGACAAGTTTTAAAATAAAAATAAAAGCACAGTTGGTGGCTATTTCTATATCTGTCTCTAATCATCGATATTGCTGCCTCTTCTTCTGTCTTACTACTCTGGTGACATTGATAGTCAGTGTTGTAATAATATAATCTTCATCCTGGTCAATTTCAAGGTCTTTCTCCCAACTTCAAACTTTTCCTTATAACTTCCTTCTTCCTAAGTATTCCATCCTTTTCTCATGTATCATCAGCCTATCAACATAGTCCATATCTGTCTACATTCCTCTTCTCTATCTAGTTCTCTAACAGAATCCATATAAATCCATCCCAAATGACTCTAAGCCTAAAAATCTAAATCTTATACTTGGGGATTAGTCATCTTTTGAGAGATGCTCTTAGAAATTACACCTTGCTGACACTCTGTAGTAGGAAGTCGGTTCTCGTCCAGTTTACTGCTCCTTCCTTTTACTTTGTCCGTGCCATATCCTGAAGCTTTTCTCATTCCTGGCAGCAAGACTGTTTTGGATGGCCTAACAAGATTTTATTCATTTTGTGCTGGTCTCTTGAATGTGTTTATCAAAGCCAACCTGCACATGTCTGCTGACTGGGTTTGTTGCAGGAGGGATCGATCCTTTGGGACAGAGGATGGTGCACTTCTAATGTGTATTAAATTGCCTAACCCATCTCTTGTAAAAGCATCTCAAGCAATGTATAATTAAAGTAATATTTTTCTGTACAGGTAACACTTTGCCTAGTCACCAAGCAAAGGAACAATCAAATGGATTTTCTTCAGAGCTTCAGCAAGGAAATGCAGACTCTCCAAAATACACAGAGGTAGCTAACTCAAGCCAACAAACAATGGAGAAACTGAACATGAACCCACAAAGAAACTTGAGACCACAAGCACCAGGTTCCAATGTATCATGCCCAAGCCCACTGCTGTTCAGGAAACTCCCAGTGACTCCCAAAGAGGCCTGCCTATCTAGAATGTTACCATTGACCCAGAACCTAGACAACCTAGTTTACGAAAGCATTGGTATTAAAGAACAGGAATTATATAGCAAGGATTGGTTGGAAGGAAGGACAGACTGTCAGATGGCAGCTAATGATAATCCGATCTGTGCCACTACCCATGGATTTGGAGCAGGGCCTGCGGTGCTTGGTGGGAAAGATTCTGAAGTTGCAGGATCCAACAATGTGCATATGCAGTTGTCTCCAGCTCAACCATGCCAAGAGTCATATGGCCAGTTGCAGGAAAGGGCACCTGAGAAAGAGGCCCCTCAGGCTCAGCTTGAGCCTGACTCAAGGAGACTAAGTGCCATGTATGCTCGAGTGTGCAAGCGAACCAAGGCATCTCAGCCAGTGCAACCTGAAAATCGTGATGAGCCTAAGGAACAAGAAGAGGAAGAACCCCCACCCATTCCAGAAAAATGTTTTGATCACATCTATGAAAGCTTGAAGGTTTGTGGTGAGATGCAGGATGGGGGCTTGTAGGTGCATCTCTTTCTAAACTGGAAGGTGTACTGCATGTTCTAAACGGGCAACTTTTAAGTGTCATCCATTATGCAGAAAAGTCAGTTATGTACATTCATGTGGTATTCATAAACCACTGTGGTATATATGTGCTAGTGAAGAGTTGTCTGAAATGTAAGCTTTTTAAAAAAAAAATAGTTCAAACTGCTACTATTTTCCATCTTCCCAAAAATCCTGGTACTGGAAAATTCTACCCTTTTCTTCCACTTTTGTAGCAAACACTTTTTTCCATTCTGACTTCCCTGGGCCTTTTTTCATTGCCCGGCCAATTTGGAAGTGCTCTTCTGGCAACGGCAGGGCCAATGTGAGCCAGCAAGATGGTGGCCACCAAAAAGCTGAAGAGGTCTTTAGAGTTGATAAACTCAAGACTTCAGTTGGTTCCAAAAAGTGTTAAATATGTACTTGTATATAAACAAACTCTGAAAATGATTTGGCAGGGCAAAGCCAGGTTAGTTATCCTAATCAAGAGCTGTCCTGCTTTGAGAAAGTCAGAAACTGAGTGCTATGCTATGTTGGCCAAAACTGTTGTGCATAACTATAGTGGCAACAATATTGAACTGGGAACAACTTGTGGGAAGTAGTGCAGAGTATGTGCACTTGCTATAATTGATCCAGGTGACTTTGACACCATTAGAGGCATGCCAGAACAAAACAGTGAGAAGTAAAATTAATAAACTTAAATTCTGTATAATAAAAACTGGCTATAAATCTAAAATGATGCTCATCATATGATAATACCCCTGAACTCATTTCAACCCCTAATTTGATGGATGTGGAAAGTGTGTTTTAGAAGAAAGCTGATAAGGACTGACCAACTATGTGCATAACTGACTATATGTTCTTGACTCACCTGTCTTTCAGCTTGCAATTAAGGAAACTAGCAGGATTGTTATCAGTAGTGGGTGGAGCTTGCAGCTTCATAGAAAGCAAGAGTGAACTGTACATTCAAGATGGGAAGCAGTCAATTTCAGGGTTTTTTTAGCAGCTTGGTACTTTCTGTGAGTACAACCCTCTATCATTTCCACAAGGGAGGATGTTGTGAAGGATATGGAAGTCTTCAAGACTGTTAGATTTTGGACTCCCCAAAATCTGGGTCCTTTCTTGCAGAATACACTGGGAATGATAGGTTTTATAATCCCAAACCTTCCGTAATCTGTAAACATAACCCGGATGATGGCACTGGCATACAGAACACCCCGAAAAGACTTGGGAAAAGTAGTTTTAAGTAACTCTAAACCGGGGTTTTTAATGTGGGATTTTACATCCCTACTCAGTTGTGGCTCTCCTGTTTGAATATATATGTTCAGAATTGTCCTACACTCTGCCACAATTTAATTCCCAGAACTCATAAAGAGGGGAGAGGAAAGAAATCATTTGAGTCTTGGAACGTACATTCAACTAGCTACATCTCTGGGTAATTATTTTGCTCACTCAAATGAGAAACTGCATTATACAAATGATAGGGGATGTTTTGCATTCTGTCAAATTGTAATATTCAAGATACACCAAATCTATTGCATGTGTTTTAAATATGTATTTAATCTATTTTTTTAAAATAACTTATCTTCACTTTTTGCATTGACAAAGGAATCAAGACAGCTAATAAAATTAAAATGGATTTGAATACCAGCATCAGTAGCTTGATTGTTGTTTGTTTATTCATACAGTTTAAAGGCCACACAATTCCCAATTATTATGTGGGGTGGGGGTGGTATCACCAGACCAAGGAATTCATAAGAGTTCCAAAGACAAAATAGACCTATTGCACAGGGAAGGCACGCTGCTTAATTACTTAATGGGACCTGAAGTACATCCACTTTGTCCAATCTCACTGGATGATCAGAAACAACTGGAGACAATTGGTTGCTCAATCAGGCCATGAAAAGCTTTATGGGAGAGAAGCAGCCTCCACAATGAGACAAAAATTTAAAAATTGGCGGTGTTGCAAAGACTCTGCTACATGAGTCCCAAGGGCAAAACCAACAGTAGGTGTCCAACCCCAGCACAGAGAGCAACTTTCCAGCACCAGTATGGTTTCAAGATGGACGAAATAGGCCCACAGATGTCTCCACCCAGCCTGGCAGTGCTGCCAGGTCACCAGAAGTCTCCAGCTCTTTTTCAGGGACCTGTTCACTGTCCCCCTCACTGGACAAAAGCATTCAAAGAGTTAAATCAACTACCCTGGCCAAATTTCCTACCCTGGTACTAACGGGACAATAAAAAGTTCTCTAAGTCTCAGACCCACACCTCACAAAGCTGGCAATCTTGCTGTAACCAGCCACACACTACCAGTTGATGACTGTGAACCTTTCCTAATCTTCCCAACTGTGGCTCACCACATATTCAGCTGGCAAGGAAAGCAAGTCATGCTCAGCTTTAGACCTCAGGCCACTCCTTCAGTGGCTCACCAGCATGCTCCCTGCTCGCTTCCACAATGTGGCTGCGGTCCAGTGCAAACGTAAGCATGGTCCCTGGCATTACATGCTGGTTTCCAACCCAACTCCTTAGTCTTTCTGACTATCCATACCGACAGTCCCAAAGATGGTTTTTCAAGACACAACTAGGCTTTCTGGTTTTTTCTTTGAAGACGCTTTGCTTCTCATCCAAGAAGCGAAACGTCTTCAAAGAAAAAACCAGAAAGTCCAGTTGCATCTTGAAAAACCACCTTTGGGACAACCGTGACCTAGATGACTGAGAATCTCCGTAGACATCCATATTGATAGTTACAAAAGAAAGGATGCTATATGTGCACGAAGGTTCAAACATTATGGTTCTGTAGAACTGGTTCTTTACTCATTTCTCTGCATATCACAGCATTCCAGCATGTTCCTGGTGGTGCTTTTGATTAGAGCAGGATATTGCCTAGGCCTCTTCAACTAAAGAAGGTGACCCAGATCTTGTAGTTTGAGAATTGCAAGGAAGGTCGGTGATGGCCAGCTGCTCTTCAGGCAAGACTGTCTATGAGGCTGATCTTGCTGCCAGTTTTGTTCAAAGTGATACTTCCATTTAGTTGAACAGATTTATTCAGTAAAGCATTTGTAGTGAAGGCAGACTGAATTACATTTTAAGTGGCTGTATGAAATAGAACAATAGAGTAGAACTATGGCAAGTACTCTTAAAAGTAATTTAGATCTCAATATTTGTAAAAATCTAGATTGTGCGTTGAGCTTTAATAAAGTTCAGTAAATTCAGGCGTTGGCTAACTTCTGGCTGGCTAACTCTGGCTGGCTCACAATAAAGACAAAGAAAAACAGTTTTTAAAAAAGAGAACAGGATGGCAAAAACAGTAACGCCTACACAAACATCTCCAAAGGTCAGCCTTCAACCACCTCGACTCAAGGCATGGCAGAAGAGAGAAGTTTTTAAAGCTAAATTCCAACATAGTGGGAGCCACATAGATTTCCTGGGGAACCTCATTCCCAGAGTGCAGGTGTTATAACAGGTAAGCATGTTTCCAATGTTCTTATACATGGCATCAATTTCATTGATCAAATGAACCCAGAGTGCATCAATGCTATTGACTCAAATCAGCCAGGCCAACGTCTGGTGAGATAGCCAATCCCTCAAGTAACCAAGCATTGTCCCATGTAGGGGTTTATAGGTCATGACTAGCACCTTGGATTGCACTCAATGGCATATGGACCACCAGTGCAGCTCACAAAGCAGGGATGTCACATGAGCATACCAAAGCACACCCAAAACTGCCTGCATGGCTGCTTTCTAGACCAGATGAAGCTTCCAAGTGGTCCTCAAGGGTAGCCCCATGATTAATCATTGCTGCAATCAAGCAATGAAGTGACTGAAGGGTCTCCCAAATGCAGGAAAATATTTTAATGCATTGGAATTCAATTTTCAGCTTTCAATTAATAGTAGAAATAGACTTGCAAAGAAGTGCTGCCAGTTCAACAGCTAAAGTGAAATAACTGTACTGAAATAAAATAAAAGTGTTTCCAAACTTGTTCTTTCTCTACTTCCTCTTCTTCTTTAATGAAGGGCCTACCTTTCATTTAGTCTTGGTGACTGCCTGGACAGGTCCATGTCGTTTAGTTATCAATAGTCTAGATGTGGTTTATCACTGCCTTTTTTGCAAAGATGAAAAAGAAAGCAACTGGCTTAAAGTCACCCAGCTGGCTTCATGCCTCAGCTGGGACTGTAACTCACACTTCCAGTTTCTGGCCTCATACCTTAACCACTATACCAATCTGGCTCTCCTGTGTAAGTAAATCATAAAACTTGAAACTCTTATCATCACTTCATTCACAAGCTTCCATTATTCTGGTTTACTATAATTTTAAGCCACGCTCCTTTCTGAATTTTTTTTCTTGTAGATGTACTGGTCTGAACTCAGCGAGGTATCCCAAGTTACCAGAAACACATTTTTTAAAAAATTGCTTATTACCTCAGAGCAGGCCATAATTGTGAGGCAAGTGCTTATTTGATGAAAGTTTTGTAATGTGCTGTTCCTGGAATAAAGAGCATCTGACTGGGGATTTCTGGGAGTTGAAGTCCACATAACTTAAAGTTGCCAAAGGTGAAAAATGATAAGAGCATTTGCACTATATGCAAAAGGTTCCTACTCTAAAAGATTTTAGGTAACAGAAGTGGAAGCATCTCTGTCTAACGCTCTATCCAACCCTGGGCTGGCAGAAGCAGCTTTCAGATTCTAGCCAGGTTTGTATACTGTACTATAGTTGTTTGAATAAGCTTTTAATAAAACACATTTGGCTGGTTCACGCAGCACAATTTGCCATAAACCACGGTTTATATAAAACAACTGGATTTGCAAAACAAGCCCTGTATTAACAGATTAACAGAGTTGGCAGGGACCTTACAGGTCATCTAGTCCAACCCCCCGCTTGAGCAGGAGACCCTACCCCATTTCTGACAAATGGCAGTCCAGTCTTTTCTTGAAAGTCTCAAGTGATGAAGCTCCCACAACTTCTGAAGGCAACTTCTGTCCCATTGGTTGATTGTTCTCAGTGTCAGAAAGTTCCTCCTCCTTTTTAGGTTTATGATCATTTAAGCTTTGATACATGAAGCAGCTTTATATATTCATAGAAAAATAAATTTTGTGGGGAAAAAGGAGCAAAAACTTAGCACAAAGTCTTAGACTATTTTTTTTCCTGATCTGATATTTTTCAGAGAGGTTAAACTATGGTTTCTACAGTGCCCAATGACCACTATAGTATTTTGGAAGCTGGAGTTCACTACAGGGAAGCACTTGAAAAGGTATTCTTTCCTCCTTATGTTTTTTTGCCCCTCCCATTCTTTTTTGTTTTTCCTGCAGGGAGACACTTACAGTAACTCTTCCAGAAAACTAAGAAACATGAAGCAGATAGAAAAGTCCAGCCCAGTCTATGATCAGCCATTCCGTTCTTTGTAGAGCTGTGGGGCCTGAGCAGGGACAAAAGAAAAAAAAACCTTCCAGAACTGGATATCCAAAGGAATTCTGGAGTTGAAACAGGAAAGTTTGGTGGCAACCCCCATTATGAAATGCCTAGATATTAGCGACCCTAGACGATGCGGTTTCCAGAAATGTTCAAGATCCACTTGGAAAGACATACCACCCTATAGCTTTTATTGAAGACTTTGATATTTTGGGGAATGAAAGAGAAGAACATGCTTTCTCAACCATAGTAAGCTATGCCTGGTTCTCTTCTCACATTGAATTGACAATGTGATTCCACCTAGCAGAGGGATGGAACCAGGGGTGAAATCCAGCAGGTTCTGACAGGTTCTGGAGAACCGGTAGTGGAAATTTTGAGTAGTTCAGAGAACCGGCAAATACCACTTCTGGCTGGCCCCAGCGTGGGGTGTGAATGGAGATTTTGCAATATCCTTCCCCTAGGAGTGGGGAGGGGATGGGAATGTTGCAGTATCCTTCCCCTGCTACGCCCACCAAGCCACACCACGCCCACAGAACCAGTAGTATAAAAAATTGAATTTCACCACTGGGTGAAACCTATTGTAATTTCCAGAGTGTCTTGCACAAATGTATCTAGAAAACAAGAGCAGCTTGGTTTTGACATCTTCAAGAGACTGGATGCCTTTTTATCTCCTCCCCCCGCTCTCCTTTTCCCCCAGTGCTTAGACATATAATGTAATTCTTTGAATATCATGACTAATTCATAATGTGGAAATTAAATAGCAGAGCCAGCCAAATATTCATCTTTGTCGGCTATGTATTTTGGGAATTAATGTTTTTAATATGACTAATCTCCTGAGCTTTGTGTACTGATGTGCTCTCACAACAGGTGTCAGCGATCAGCTGTTAAAGGCCTAATTCTCATTGATGTCCTGGTGACCCTGTCTCTGAACTGTACCACTTCAGATTATAGGTGGGGGTTTATGTAATTAATTGAACCATGAAATTTTTGTCATCATTTTATTCCTTTCAAATAAAACTTCTCAGGGAAAATTCTTCTCATTCAACATGTTAGTCTTCTATTATTTGAAAGAAAAGGCTACCTCAGAAGGCCTTTGGAAACACATTGGCACTGGCAATGAATGCGGGTCATTTTTATAGAAACGCTGACATTTTATGTACTGTTTTATTGATATTTGCACTGTTATTGTTGCTCAGAAGCACCGTTTGCCATTTTGAGCCAATCAGACTGATGAGCTATATAAATACATAATTTACAAATAAATAAAACACTGCATTTTACTTGAATGTCTCTCAGTTAAAATTCATCTTTGGGACTAGTACCTGAAATCTGCAGTGGTAAGCTGCAGAGAAAAGATTATTTCGATGAGAATTAGGAAATTAAAAGGGAAGTGCTATTTCCAATGAAGGATTTAATTTTTCTTTCAGCTGGATAGTTAACTAGAAGATGTTTGGCTAGATTCATGCATGGTTAATAGAAATACTTTTAGTAGAAAAGAGATCACTGAAGATAACTCAGTATCTCATGGCTATAGTTTTGCTCTTCGTATTGCTATGGCACAATTACTATGCCTCCTAAAGCATAATAACAGTGAAACAGTGCATCACATGTAATTCCATTTATAGAAAAGCAGAACTGATGTGTAGATTATATATTTATAATTCCTCCAAGGAAGGTGCGGTTAGTCCCCAAATAATTTCTATTTTGTTGGCTAGACCCAGGGCAACACAGACAAGTGCATTGACTTTGATAAGGCAATGAACAGTCAGTTTTCCCCAAAAGGCTGCCTTACATTTGCATCCTCCTCTTTATATAAAACTGTGGGTTCATGGAACTGTGGATAAATATTCAGGAGGAAGAAGGAACACGGAGGGTCTATCTAGAACAGGGGTGTCAAATTCAAGGCCCGGGGGCTGGATCTGGCCCGTGGGGCACTTAGATCTGGCCCATGCAGCTGCCCTGGAAACAGCGAAGGAGTGGCCCTCAGTGCCTCTGCCAGTGAAAATGAAGCTCCGCTTTTGCTGGCAGAGGATTGCAGGAGGCTGTTGCAGCTGAAAATAGAGCTTGTGAGGGTTGCATGCAGCTTTCCCGAGCTCCGTTTTTGCTGGCAGAGGGTTGCAGGAGGCCATTGCAGCCAAAAACGGAAATTGGGAGTCCGTTTTTCACTGGCAGAGTGCTCGGGCCACCACTGGCGCCCCTGACATGAGTGACGTCAAGCTGGCCACACCCACCCCGGCCATGCCCCTCCACCCCCCCAAGGTCAAGCACAACCCTGATGTGGCCCTCAATGAAATTGAATTTGACATCCCTGATCTAGAAATATACAAGCAGGAGGCCCAGATGTCCCCTCAGGAATGAACATGTGCTAAAATCCAAGAGCTTAATCAAAGAGGTAATCAGTAATAAGTTTAGCTAATTCTGTGTAGTTATTTTCCCTGTTGCTAATGAAATTTGTCTTTGGCTTCCTTGGTTTTAGAAGGGAATTTTGGGGTTTTTTCGCTTGTGCAAAACTACATGATCATACAATTATCTTTTGTGTTTCATGATTTTTAAATTCAGTATTTCTAAGCTTGGGGTAGGAAGATTGAAACCACTGTCCTTTCTATTTCCTAGAGCTGTGCTAAGGGGCCAAGTCTGGAGTACAACGTTTAAGATGCCTCCAACTTGACAATCTAGGAGGGTGAAAAGGATCTTTTCTGAGCACGTTTGGAAGAAGGAGCCTGCCTGAGAGATGTTAAATAAGTGTTTACCAACTTGGGCAGCTTCAAGATGTGTGGACTTCAATTCAGTGGTGGGTTGCCCCTGGTTCAGACCGGTTCTATAGAACTGGTAGTAAAACCGGTGGGAGGCTCCGCCCACCGACTCCAACGTCATCTGGAAGCTTCTGTGCATGAGCAGAAGTGCACACAAGCATGCGCACAGCCCCATTGCAAACTGGTAGTAAAGGTAAGTAGAAACCACCTCTGCTTCAATTCTCAGAATTCCCCAGCCAGTATGGCCGTCATTAAGGATTCTGGGAAGAGGCTACTGTGATGTTCCTTCTTTATGCACTGTTAGACTAGAGATCTGTTGGAAATCATATGGAGACTTTTCATGCTAGAAAGTCTTAAGACCTCTCCACACAAGAGGGAGAGGTTTCCTAATTTTAACAAATGCCACAACTATTCTACTTGGCTAATAACAATGATAAAGTTCTGGGAATTGAAGTCCACACATCTCAAAGCTGATCAGGTTGTTCAACACTGTTTTACATTACACATACCCCATCTCCCTCACTTTATAGGAGACTGAAAAATAGTGGCCATTATTATGTCATTACTATCTAAGTCTATAATATCTGGGTACTTAGAATTTGAAAAAAGTACTATGGAAAAAAGAGTAAACAAGATTCCCCAGTAACCTTTCAGTTGCTAGATGCACTTCAGGAATAAAATGTGTGTAGAAAAACTAACTGCTTTCAGTTTGCAGTGTTACCCTTGTCCCATCACTCTGAGATCAAAGAGGTTATTGTCTTCTGCTCTAATTCCCCTCTCCCTCCCAACACTTCTGAATACTGGCTGCTATCTGTCTTCTAAAGCAACAAAAGAACACTATGTTAATGTACTGGCCAGCCCTGGGGTAGAACAAAGTGAGAGCATTTAGAATTAGGGCTCTGGGATAACCCCCGATGTTGCTGCCTGGTTGGGGGCTGGCTGGCAATGAGAATGGAAAGCCTGGCGTGGAAGTAGAGCTGAAAGTGAGACGAGAGGGCAGCCTCATCACCTCTGCCCTAAAGGTTGGGTCCCCCACCCCCTACTGTTTTTCTGTGGTTAAAACAGGCTTTGCAGGTTTGGGGAAGGGTACAGAAAATTCTATCCCCTCCCCATGTTCTGGCAATGACCATGGGACAAATACTCCTATCCAGATAATCTTTGTCACTCTGCAAAACTTTGGGCTTAATCTCCTGCTTCTAATGGGTAGAAACCTATATTTATTTCACATGGCATTCTTGAAGTCTACTGATTTGACAATCAAGTAAGACTGGGTGAGTTTACTCACGTACACCTGTAAGAAGTATCTTTGCCGACTGTCTGCGTTCTAGGCTTCTGAGTCACAATTCTATCCTGATTGAATAAGGAAATGACTCTTTCCAGTTGTGCTCAGGAACTCTTGATTTCATGGGCTTGTCCATGCAGTTTTCTTGGAAACAATATGGAAAGTGGTTTAGTTTTTTTATTGCCTTTTTTAAAGGCTGTTTTTCAACTTCCCATTCTAGTCTACAGCCTTAGTATCCCCTGATAGTCTCACTTCAGAGTACTAACCAGACCTGACTCTGCTTTGATTCGGAGCTGAGGGGAAAAAAAACCCAACCCCTCGGAGATCAAGTAATTAGTCCATTTTCCTTTGATGTACACATGCAGCAGAATTTGGTACTTTGAGTAAGAAAGAGATTGGGAAGTATTCAAAGATGCAGTACAACATCTTCTCAGTGCTCCACTATTCAGGAAGTATTAGAGACCCCTCAATAAGCCACAAAAGTCCTTCAAAGTGCAAATCCAGTCCCACCCGCCCATCCTATCCTCACCGTCTATGGAGCCGAAAAATGATGTTATGTCTCTTACATTACTTCTGTCTGAACAGATCCATTGAAGTCATGAAACCCAATATCCTGCTCAGTGCAGGAATCCAGATTAAAACACCACTTCTTATACAGATCCAGTAAAGGGTTGCTCACCACCTCTTTCTATTCCAATAAGAAAGGTTGCAGAAAAGATCATTGGGCCACAGCTTCAGCACTGGGAATAGTACTAAAGATAGTAGAATGAACTCTGTTTCCATCAATCAGCCTGAAATTTTGTTTGGTTCTTTGGCAATCCATTCAATTTGCCAGCTGCCATTCAGTCTGAGAATCATCACAAATCTAATCACCTTTATACAGATACTATCACTGAGCCAGGTTTCCTGTATCTTGATTTCTTTTTTAAATGAAGAAATTTGTATTTATCGCTATTAAATTTCATTCTGGTATTTTCAGCCCACTTTTGTAATACTTTTGTAATTTAATTATATTTTGTAATATAAAAAGATATTTCTGAATGTTATTTTTGTTTTGGGGTATTAGTTATTCTTATAATTCTTATTAGCATTCTCTTGAGTTCTCCATCAAGAAATGTCCATGAAGAAATGTTGAAGAGTACCAGACCCAGATCAGAATCCCATGACATCATACTTTACCTTACTCCAGTTTGATGAATAACACGTTAAGTGTTCTTCAAAAAAAAATTTCTGCTAGTTATGGTTCCACTAAATAGACATGCCATCTTCCCTATGATTAAATAGGTTGCAAATCAGAATGTTTTAAACTTTTTATTTTATTAAATGCTTTGTTAGTCAAGATATATTACATCCACAGAATTCCCACTATGTACCGGTATTAAAGAAGTTACTTAAAAATGAAATAAAGTTAGTTTGACAGTCTTGTCCTTGACAAACTTATCATTGAGTTGTTTCTAAGTGCTTACAGATCAATCCATTTTATGATATAAGGTATCAACCATCTCAGTTATCAAGACTGACTGATATCTCCAATTCTCTTCTGGAGATAGGAATAACATTTGCCCTCCGCAAATGTTGGTACTTCACCTGTCATCCAGTACTTGTTATAATTATTTAATACTTCATTCTTTGACATGTATATGCAATATACCAGGGGGTGTCAAAATCAAGGCCCGTGGGTCTGATCTGGCCCATGATGTGATCTGATTCGGCCCACAGGGCTGCCCTGGAAAATGTAAGGGGCAGGCCCGTGTCGCTTTGGCCCAGTCTACCCATTACGAAGAGGAAACATGCCAGCAGTTTGGGGAGTGGCGTCAAGATGGCTACGCCCCCTCAGTTGGCCATGCCCAGTGAGTGGTGTCAAGCTGGCCACACCCACCCAGTTGCCCCCCCCAAGGCCCTGATGTGGCCCTCAATGAAATTGAGTTTGACACCCCTGCAATATACTGATGTAATCTAATCTTTCTATGATCAACATTTGCAGGAGGCAGATAATTCTGCAAAGATTCGTATTTCTTCTTTTTTAGAATTATCTGCCTCCTGCAAATGTTGATCATAGAAAGATTAGATTACATCAGTATATTGCATATCCATGTCAAAGATTGTATTTCTTCTTTTTTAAACGGACTCTAGAAAGTGAATGAGGCATGGTAGATATGGCTTCTAGAGAGATTTTTTGTTATGTTTTTTCTGGCTTGCCAGCTTTTGAGCAGCACATATCAAAAACTGAACTTCATGCATATCAGTCATCACTGCCCACCTTTCTGCAGGTGAGTTGGGTAAGCATGCTATAGCTGATGACTGGAGACATCTTTCTGGATGGAGACCACCCATGTACTCTGCTAGCCATACTGTATTGCTCTGTTTGCTACTGAGCTATAAAAATAAAATATTATTATAGGAAGCACCATTACGCCAATCAATTTAAGAATTCTTAATCCCCCCAGGTTGTTTGGCTGCTTTTTATTTGCTGCTTCTATATTATTGTCAATGCTTCTTTTAGTAATGGATTCAGCTACTGAGTGCTAAGTGGGCTGTATGCTTCAGAGATAAAGAAGGAGACATTAAAAGCTGCTGAGAGGAATTCCCAACTTTGCAGGGCTATGTCTCCGTGAATCGTAACTTGTCTCCTGATCACCTGAAGAGAATGAGAACTGAGCATGCTCCCTCGGAACAAAAGAAGATGCAAGTGAAGAAGAATCTGGAGAAGAGCAGGACTGACTGACTGGCAGTCACACCTTCTCAACAGAAGCATGTCATACACGAGCAATCTTTTGCAGCAGGTTTCGGCTTGCTTCTGTTAATCATTTTATTATTATATTTTACCCTGTCAGCTAGGTATTTTTATTTCTAGGGTGGGAATTACAAACACATATAAAAATAACACGACATTAATTTGAGTCCTCTTTCATTCAAACATTTGCAACATAATTCAAACTTTGGAAAAAAATCCTACTGCTCTGCAATTAAGATTGGCCAACAAGTTGCTGAATAATGAAATAGGAAAAGGAGATGATATTCAGCAATGGTGGGTTCCTACAGAGGCCCTCTGCATTTCTGGTCACTGCCCATGGCTTTTACCTTCCATCTGCCTCTTTGTATTTTAATTTGCTGGATCTAAGGAAATGGATCACACTCAATTACTTATATTAGATATCAGTGGTGATTTTGTATACGTATGTATGCTTTGTAAAACAACATTTGCTGGGCTTCCATTTTTGTTGGCAGGTCCACGCTCATTGTCTGATGGGTAACTTTTTAAATAGATAAACAGCACCTCAGGAAATGGGAGGGGAAAGCCAATGAGTTTTGAAGTGAGGCAATACTAAACTAGTGTTTCTTAAACTTGGCCACTTTAAGACATGTGGACTCCAATTCCCAAAATTCCCCTGTCAGCAGGTTCAGGAATACAGAAAGGGAAATTTAATTTGCAATACTAAACTCCTTGGGGATTTTTTTTCTTACAATATCTTTCTCAATGTGTCCCTTCTGGGTGTGCTGAATTGCAGTTATAGATCATCACTGAAGGCACAAACATGAGAAAGGTGGTTTAGGATCATTGTTATACCTCCAAGTTTGTCTTCCCAACAAGACCCTTTCTCCTTGCTTAGATGAGACGTGCTACATCTGGAATATCTGGTCTTTCCTAGCATTGCTATAGTCCTTGCTCTCATTATCTGCTTTAGCTTTCTTGCTCCATACAGACTTCGCACATATTGAGAAAACACAGTCAAGTTTGTTTAATAGCTTTGCCCATGAAAACATTATGCAAATATGGTAAAATGAGTGGTTATGTGGGGAACTGAGACAGCAAAACTCATGCAAGAGCGTTGAAGTGTATGTGGGCTGCCCATTTGCACAATCTCCTCAACGCAAGCATGAAAATGGGCAGAACGTGATAAGAGACTGTTGACTGGCTGCAATCATATGCACTCTTAAAGGTCGTCCTTGAGTTACAACCATTCATTTGATGACCGTTCAAAGTTACAAGGGCACAAAAAAAATGAGTTATGACCAGTTTCACGTTTATGACATTTTTGATTTATAACTCTAAGATTTATGATTTATAACCCTAACTCTAACAAAAAGGAATTATTCAGGTATGGTCAAAATAAATGGGAACCCCCCCCCCCAACAAAATGCTCATGAGGCACACACATAAACACTAATATTCATATCCTCCTTTGGCTGAGTCTTCTCTCCAAATCAGGCAGTTGACTGAGGAGGCAGGATTGTGGCTTGAGGTTAAGAGAAATATAATTGGGAAATACTGCAAGTTTAAAACTACATCCTGGAGTAGCTGAAGCCACTTGCTGATGGTCTACTAAAAACCTCTGAGTGTTATTGTTAGGAAGTCTGGGGAACTGGTGAAGTGACAGTTAAATGGAAGGAATCAAATATCCCTATTTTCACAAAGATATTGATTCCCTGGTCCACATTGTAAAATACCTTGAAAGTAGTGTAATATGATGACTACCAGAAATTGTTAATTTCTTAGGAATAAATTTTGTCAGGTTCATCTTGGATCTTCCTTAGTAGATTATAGTAATGATTTGGACATACTAAATCACAATTTTAGCCAAAGATTTGACAAAGTATCTTTGTCTGATCAGCATATTAGTTAAGTATGCACTGATGACATAACAATTGTACATCTAGGTGACTAGAAAAATAATGATCATTAATGATTTAGAAATGGCTGAAAGTAATAGCATTAATTGTAAAAGAGAAAATAATGTACTAATACAAAATAAGGGATTTTTGTCTTGGCCAAGTACATATGTGAAATATCTTGGAATTGGAGTTGATGAGTATGAGTTGATGAATTCGCATAAAACATCATATGGAATTTTAAGTTGTATCATCACAGCATCATTTCCATACTGGGAAGTAATCACTCTGTTTGCTCAAACAAACAAATATGATGTCCACTTCTAGACATTATACTTTAAGAATGATTCAGACCAACTAACACAATGCAGAGAAAGATAAAGAAGGTAATCAAGATGTTAGAAATTAAATCTTCTAAGACGACATTGAAAGAAAAGAGAAGTGTCATATGATGGCTATTTATTTCACTTGAAATATTACAGGCTACCCAATGCATTGTTGTTTGGGAAAAAAAGCCTCTTTGGAAGCATCTGAAGGGATGTCACTCAGAAAAGTTGAGACTGGTTCTTGATCATCCAAGAGTATCTAGAATAAAATAATGGATTCAAAATTACCAGTGGGTGGCTTCCAAATATAATGTTAGAAGAACTTCCAGATAGAAATAATACAATAGTTTGATAGTAGAACAAGTGACCGAAAAAGGTGTTAATAAATGAAGCACTGGGCAAAAAAATAAAAGAAAGAAAAGCTGTTTATGGGAGAAGCTTAAATTTGTATTCCAGCATAAGGCTGGGTTTGGCAGCTTCAATATCCCCTTCCAATTATGTGATGCTGCTGGTATATCAAATCCAGAAGGCAGGGAGGTACCTACTATATTCTTTGGACATGACTTGCCCATCATAATTCATGTTAAAATGCATAGTTTTGTACAAAACTATATCTGGCCTTTTGAAAAGTTTCATCTGGCACAAACAGACCTGTATTTACTCTGAGCAGAAGATGTACATACTGCCAGCTGTATGCCAAAGGTTTTGGCAATGGAAACCCTCAATGGGGTTTAAATTCCAAACTTTTATCAACCTTTGAGTTGTAAATGAAGAAATACCTGATAAAGGTATTGAATAAAACCACAAGTTGGGCAACCTGCATTATGTTATTGCTAGGACTGAAAATGTTGTAGCCCTGCCATACAGACAGAGATGGCAAGGATGCTCTAATGTGCTGCCTTAGAGATATGTTGGGTCTACAATTCTCAGAAAAATCCAAGAATAACTAGGGCTTTCCCCGCCCTCCTCAGAATGCAGGACTCTGTGTGTGTGCACATGAGTACATGTGGTTTTTCTCTCCAAGACAAGATTCTTTGTTTTGAAAGAGCAGCTTTCATGGGCAATTTTAGAACAAGAGGACATCTTGTTACTGTTTTTTTTTGAGAAAAACAAAGAAGGAAGAGGATGGAAAATGAAAGCAGAGAAGCAAATAGGGTGATATGCGATCAACAATGTAAAAATGTACAACTTTGATGCTGGGCTGCAACTCTAGAGAGAGCTTTACAGCAATACTGACTTGCAAACTAGTTTGTGCGTAAGTATGTTACCCACAATACAGCATATTTTAACATCTGCTCTATCTATAAAGTTCCTTAATTCATTCCCCCAGCATCATAAGATAAAACTGAAAAGACTCATTCGAAACTCTGCAGAATCCATATAAAGATCACAGATTTGAAGGGTTGAGATATCTTTTTTTTTGTCTGTACCAGTTTCATTTAAAACGAGATGACAACTAGAATTTAAACATAAGTTTGTATTTCTGTTGGCATTGTTCTTCCTTCATCCCCTAGTCCTAGGCATAGACAAGTGACGTCTAACTATGCTAAGTATGGGTGTATGGGTGGCCACAGGTGGCCAAGGAAGTCATATACTGAAAGCTGACTTGGTGATGCACACTCCATCTCTTTTTTAAAGTGCATATTTCCCTGTTTATATAAGCTGCCACACCTTCCCCTCTGTGGCAGTCCTTCAGACAGTTTAAGACTATCATATTTTTCTTGTCTCTTTTGTAGTTAAACATACCCAAATCCTTTAATTAGTCCTAATTTTGCTTGGTTTCCTGATTTTTCACATTCATTCATTCATTTTTCTTTCATTCATTCATTCATTCATTCATTCATTCATTCATTCATTCATATATATTTCACATTTCTCAACTGCCCATCTCGCTCAAAGAGGGGCTCTGGGTGGTGTACAATGTAATATAATCAATAAATAAACAATGTATAAAAATAACATTAAAATTAAATTAGGATTAACAACTTTAAAATTATAGATTCATGACAATTAAGCATTGAAAGATTTAAAATCCTAAAATGGCCATTTAACATTGGTTATTACAAGGCAAGGGGGCTCTCATAGGATTGGCCAGTCCCACAGATGCATGGTCCTCTGTATTCCATATGCAAGGCTGCAAGGCCAAGATTTGACCACTGTGAAGAAAATCAAGAGATTGGGGGCTTTCCTCACTTCTACTGGCAGGAAGGTACAGGCCGTAGTAGAGAAAGCTCTCTTCCTAGACCCCACTAGCCTGACAGAGTGAGATAAGCTGATGAGATGGGGTGAATCTGCTTCTGTAGGTAACCTGGATCTATTCCATGTAGGGCTTTATACTGGTAGGTGATGACCAACACCTTGAATTGGACCAGAAAGCAAACTGGTAGCCACTGCCCAGTGCAGTTCATGGAACAAGGGTCTTATGTGCCCTTCTTTGGGCACCTGGATAGCTCAGTAGTTGCTTTCCTCTGAACTCTTTCTCCCAGGCCTTTTTGAACTGTTGGCCTGATATTTCAAGTTGTGTCTAGCCAACTTGCAGAGTACTATGGCATATTCCTGAAAATCTAGTATTTTTTCCCTCTTTAAAACTCATCTTGTGGTTATCTATGTAGAGTCACCAAGACTGAGTTGGGTGGCCATATAAATTTTCTTAAATAAATAAATAAAAACGGTAGTTGTGGCAGTGGGGATGTTGATGATAATAAAACTCCTCTCTCTTTATTTGGGTTACATAATTCTTCTTTGTAGAGGACAAATAGCAGCTTCTTTTATAAATTTTCTCCAACTGATTCTCCTGGAACTAAATGTTTGCATTTTGGATATTTAAAATTAAAAGCAGGGGGTATTGTTTATTTACCTTTTTTCCTGTGATAAACTTTGAATTTGTTATCTTTTGTGCTATAGCTCAGGCTAAAAACCTCTAGCCACATGTCTCTGAGCTGCAAAGAAAGAAGTTAATCATCAAAAAAGCATCTCATGAAGCAATTGTCCCCCATCTCTACACCATTAACCAGCATCTAATTTGTATTTCTCTGGAAAGGGGGGGAAGACGTTTGTCTGAACAGCTTGCTACAGCTCTTGGATGCAAATTTGTGCAGCTCTACTTCAATTTCATACTAGGGGCAAGAAATTTTTAAAAAGAAAAGATCCCTATTTACAAGTTTGTTAAGCCATGTTGGATATTATCCTAATTTGTACACTGAGGGGAGGTGGTGGTGGTGGGGCTATTCACTTTAACTTGATCCCATCAACATTTCAAACTTGCAAATGAAGGCAAAGATTTCAAATCCTTTTCTGAAACTTGAGCTGTAAAAGGCTATTTTCCTTTGGTGTAGGTTCTGTAAATATAATTAAATAATTATAAAGAAATAATTATTTGAATATTTTATTTGATTGGATCTATCGTTAAGACCGATGGCCAGATTGGTATGGTGATTAAAGGCATCAGGCTGGAAACTAGGAGACCAGGAGTACCTTAGGCATAAAGCCAGCTGGATGGCCTTGGGCAAGTCATTGTCTCTCTCAGCCCTATGAAGGATGGGCAATGGCAAGCCACTTCGGAAAAACCTTGCCAAGAAAACTGCAGGGACTTATCCAGGCAGTTTCTGAGAATCAGACATGATCAAATGGAAGAAAAAACAACTGAATAACACTAGGACAAGAAACCATTTATGCACGGCCGGGAGCAAAACAGAAAATTATCCATATAGTGCTATACTGAAACAAGTATGTTGTTGTTGTTGTTATTTGCAAAGTCATGTCCGACCCATTGCGACCCCATGGACAACATTTCTCCAGGCCTTCCTCTCCTCTACCATCCTCTGGAGTCCATTTAAGCTCACACCTACTCTTCAGTGACTCCATCCAGCCACCTCATTCTCTGTTGTCCCCTTCTTTTGCCCTCAATCTTTCCCAGCATTAGGCTCTTCTCCAGGGAGACCTTCCTTCTCATTAGGTGGCCAAAGTATTTGAGTTTCATCTTCAGGATCTGGCTTTATAAAGAGCAGAAAAGTTGATCTCCTCTAGGACTGACTGGTTTGATCGCCTTGCAGTCCAAGGGATTCACAAGAGTCTTCTCCAGCACCATGGTTCAAAGGCCTCAATTCTATGGCGCTCAGCCTTCCTTATGGTCCAACTTTCACAGCCATACATTGCAGCTGGGAAAACCATAGCCTTGACTATATGCACTTTTGTTGGCAGGGTGATGTCTCTGCTTTTTTAGGGCTATTCTTGATCCTGGTTCTGATTCCGAATTGTGGGCAACTATGCATATGCATAATATTTACGAATTTTTTATATGGCCAGGATTTTTTTTTTAATTGGAAACTCTGAAACAAATAACAATTTAAACGAAAACATTAAATGAAATCGTAACAAATTCCTGCCTTCATGTTTTCCTTTTGTTTTTGGATAGGTACACTACTGCCAAAGCAGTTTACCATAATCCTAATTGCTTTTTTCAATGGGACAGCATTTTTTTCCCATTAAGCAAAAAGTAAAAAAAAATACATAATTAAATTTTCCTTTGAGTGAAAAATGTACCATGAACTTCAGACAGCATAATATTTCAGTTATTACTATGGCCGTTGATTAGATAAGAGCACTTAAAAACAAGAACAGGACTTTTTTTTTACAAAATGAATAGATAAAATAGGAGCTACCCTTTTACTTATTCTTGTTTCTAGAGATTGCATAAAATACTTAAAATTAAAATTGGAAATGTGATGTGTAGGATCGACCAACTGCCCTTCATTACACTCTTACTGGATATCCTGCAAAAAAGCAGGATATAGGATCCATTTCTCCACTTCCAAAAGAAAATCTGTCATATCAAGAGAGAGTAGTGAACAATTCATTCAAAATCTAGATGGCAGTTACAAAAAAGCAAAATTACAAAATCAAGAGGCAGTTTTAGATCACTTTCACCACCCCATAATTTCTCTTATTCATAGGAAATGCAATGGTTCAGCTGGAAAGCTGACAGCCCAGGTTCGTGACCTGAGAGCTGTGCAACGGGGTGAGTTCCTGTTCCTGCCCCAGCTGCTGCATGCAAATGCAAGTAGACTAATAGGTACCACTTCAGCGGGAAGGTAACAGCGTTCCTTGCACCTTTGGCGTACATCTATGCTGGCCACATGACCATGGAAAATGTCTTTGGACAACACTGACTCCCTTGGCCAAGAAATAGAGATGAGCGCCATATCCTAGAGTTGGACACAACTGGACAGGGAAACTTCTACCTTTACCTTATAATTATAGTGCATTCTGTAACTCAAAGGGATACCCTCCAAGCTAGAGATGGTTTTCCTTTCAGTCAGTGAGGCCGTTTGGAATATGTGGATGCTCTGTCAAAATGGTTGTTTGTCCTAGAGAGAATGACCTATCAGAAACTCCTATTTTTTATTATTGCTTTTAAAAAGATAACTGGGAAAAACAAACAAACCAAAACTCATAGATCATTATAATACAAATACTTACAAAAACTATACACATAAAGTGTTCAATGAAGTTTACCGCCCTGAGTCCCGTCTGGCTGTTCACCACCCTGAGTCCCGTCTGGGAGAAGGATGGTATAGAAATTTAAATAAATAAAAAAAGTAAAAAAAAGAAACAAAGTATATCATTATAGCAATTAACAGTTATAATTTTCTATATCTTATGCATATATATTTCAATATATTTTAATAACTATCATTTTTAACCCATTGTATTTTGTTTGTGGCTCTTATGTTTTTATTGGGAGATTTGTTTTTGCATTTTAAGGGTTTTTAAAAGATACAATTTACTTAGAAGGCAGATTATCAATGGTATTTAAGTGAAAATGCTCCAGAGTCCAGACATTGTTTATTTTTATTTTTATTTTTATGCCGCCCTTCTCCAAAGACTCAGGGCGGCTTACAATGCATTAAGCAATAGCCTTCATACTTTTGTATATGTTATACAAAGTCAGCTTATTGC
>JANHZT010007675.1:0-13991 GCA_032468215.1 Stegonotus admiraltiensis | reverse complement strand
TAGGTAGGACTTGAGATAAGTCCTCACCTGTGTTCGGTCAGACTCGGAATGGCTGGTCCTCCAACCACTCTCTAGGCATCTTTTCCGGTGCTTCATTTCCCTTAGCTCCTCTGAAAACCAGGGAGCCAGCTGGGATTGGCACCGGGTCAGAGGCCGCAAGGGCACGATGCGGTCCAAAGCCCCGGTAGCCGCCCTCTCCCAGGCGGCCACTGGGTCTTCAGTCGAGTCGTGAGCCAGAGACACAGGGATTGGCCCAAGCTCCATCTGACACCTCTCTGGGTCCATCAGGCGCCTGGGGCGGAACCATCTCATCGGTTCCGCCTCCCTGCGGTGGGGTATGGCGGTCTGGAGGTCTAGTCGAAGGAGGAAATGATCTGACCATGACAAGTGTTCACCCACTAAATCCCCTATATCAAGATCATTACGCCACTGGCCAGAGACAAAAATCAAGTCCAGAGTGTGTCCCCCTGTGTGAGTGGAGCCATGAACTAACTGGGTCAGGTCCATGGCCATCATGGAAGCTATAAACTCCCGGGCCAACTCAGACGTTTCACTGATAGATGGCAAGTTGAAGTCCCCCATGATCATAAGCCTGGGAATATCAACTGCCACTCCGGCTATCACGTTAAATAGCTCGGGCAGGATTGCCGCCAAGTGGCAGGGAGCCAGGTACGTGATCAGCAAACCCACCTGCACCCTATGACCCCATCTTACAAGAAGGGACTCACATCTGGCTATCTGAGGCACAGTGGCCTCCCTCAGATCCAGATCCTCTTTAATAACAACCGCCACCCCCCTCCCCTCCCCTGAGGCCTTGGTCGATGAAATGCAAGAAAACCTGGTGGGCACATTTCAATGAGGGAAACTCCCCCCTCCTGACCCAACCAGGTCCACTCCCCCCTCCTGGATAAGATCGTTGATGAGGGGGGCTTTATTTACCACGGACCTGGTGTTGCACAACATCAACCGAAGGCCTGGGCCCTGTGAATCTGTACAACCCGGGGAACGGGAAGAGCCCTGGGGGTCGGGGTGTGCCACTGCTCGCAAACAGCGGGTGTGCGTCCCCCTAACTTGATATGGCCCCCTGCTCCCGTCATAACTGCCCCTCCCACCCACTGTACTGATGAAAAATCCTCCGTACGAGTAGTCACCCCTCCTTTATTCCCCAGTCCTCCCCTACTGGGCCGGGCCGCTCCTGCAGTGGGTTATCCCACAAACCCACAACCCCCCCATCCCAAATCCCCCTAAAATTCCCTCACTAAAATCACCCTCCAACCCCTCCCCCTTCAAACCACCCTCCTCCCCCTCACATACCTTTAAAAAGTTAACAAAAGACAGTTTTAAAAAACCCCTCAGTTCCTTCTTTGCGGCATGCCACCTCTCGGGGTTCCAAAATAGAGGGAATCCAAATATGTTGAATAGAGGGAATTCCTTATGAACATTGTAATTTATTTAGAAACCATTTGTTAATAACATTGCCTATATCTGCAGTTTGATTGATAGCATAATTACAGACAACCAACAGCCGGATACAAGATTAAGTTTTTGGGGGACATGTGGATTGCTATGTTGATTTCTTGGTGAAGTTTGAAAGTAACCAATGTCCATAGTGTCTTTTGATGGATGAATGTGAATGAGAGAAATTGAACATTCTTCAGTATGGCATTATGATTTTTTATATATAGGACAACTTACTCTACTATTACTTTCTGGTCATATTTATCTTTTTTTTTCTATACAAAACTGTACCTACCTATAATCCTCTGCCTCTATTTGGAAATGAAAAATCACTGCTGAAAAATCAGGTAGCATTTTGGCATGCTTACAGAACTTTCCAGAAATATAGAAGCACATTATTTAAAATTTAAATTAATTTTAAAAGAAAATAGAGTCTGAAACTATAGCTTCTGGTACCTGTGGAAGGTATTAACTGAAAGAACTAAAACATTAAATAAAATAAGAAAATAAGAAAATTAAATTAAATTGCCAGATATTATTTAACAACTTATATTGTTCTGAAAGGGAAAAGAGTTGGTAAAATATATGCTTTGTGATTTCATGTTTTTTCTTTTATACCATATAAAGAAGCTATATGATGTCCAAAAGCCAACTTGATGTAATCATTGAAGTTACTGTGTTAGAAATCAGGAGTCTATACATTTTAGTCCTGCTTTAGGCATACAGCCAGCCAGATGATTTTGATTCAGTTGCTCTCTCTCAGCCATAGGAAGAAGGCAACTGCAAACCTCTTCTGAAATACTGTATGTTACCAAGAACAAGAATCAAGATTGGCTTGAAGACTTATAGAGAGATCTTTACTTTCAGGCCCCATAGAACAATAAAAGCTCAATTCAAAATATTCTGGGGCAAGATCTTGAGAGACTGGGAAACATCCCCTTAATTTTTTTACCAAGTAGACTTGTGTAACCCTATGAGCTAATATTTCAACCTGGGAATATTGTGTAATCTTTTCTGTAGGACTTCAGTTGATATTTCTCTATTAGAGTATTCCCTAATAGGAATGTCTTGTCAATCAAAACAAGGGAAAGATTTTATGATAAGATTCCATTATAACAAGAAAATGAAACATTTTTTTCTATAAATGGTATTTCTTGAAAAGATATTCCATCCCAATTTGTTTAAGCACAATTATAATTGTTAATAACACATCAGAATAATCTATTAAAATTAATCCCGGATTGCTCTTTAGGTCCTAAAAGAATACCTGAAAATCTTTGAAGAATGATTTCCAAACTTCCACGAGGAATGAAATAAAACCAATACAAGGATGCCGGGTCTTGCTGATGAATAAATAAGATTTTTTTGTGCTCCAATATGTTCTGCAGTTTTATTAGACACTACTGAAACACCACTAGAAAAGTTTTGTATTGAAAAAAGATTGTTTCCATTTTTGTTCTTTTTTTAGGCTTTATTCATTCATAACACTTTTAAATGTATATTTGCCACTTTGGTTAAAATTGCATTTTCAAAATGGCTTATGAAAATAAAAAAAGAAGTAACAAAAATCTGATATAAAATATTTAAAATTATAGTGAAGATCATCTAAAACTAGTATGTTGGCCCTGATTATGGGATGGGTATTATGTCAACAGCAGATTGGCAGGGCAGAATCAGTCCTTCTTGTATGCGTGCTGTTGTTTAGGAGGGAAAAGAATCCTCCATTGTAAGGATTGGAACAATTAAATTTAGATTATTTCCGAGCTCATTTAAGTATTTTAAATATTATGGGCCATGGAGGTGGACTAAACATACTTGGGATGTATGTAATGGTAGCCTCAGAGGACAGCAAAGAATCAGTTAGGGCAGTCCTGTCTCTGATTTTCTTCTCTTAAGTTGATATTACTTCAGTCTCACAAGGGAACAATTAATATATGTTATAGTTCCTGGTGACGTATGATAAAATATGTCCTACAAGGTTCTTTAAAAGCAGATCTAAAAAGTATTTCACTCTTGCCTTATAAAAATATACTATTTAGTACAAAGACCCCATTAGTTTTAAGAAGGGTGATTCGAACTTTGGTTGCTATGAGTAAGTTATTTCCCATTCAGTCATATTTTTGTTAATCATTTGAAATTATTATTCTTATAACTATTGTTATCCAATTGTATTCTCTAAAATCTGGTTAACATGATTTTGGCCTAATCCAGCCAAAATTAAGAATAATGGGCCTCCCAATTCAACCGAGTTACCCTGGGTAGTTTACATTTCTAAAAAATTCTAAAATACCAAATTATTCTGACTATTACACAGCTGTTGGATCTTCTTTCTTTACCTTTGTTTCATTATGGCAGGAAATGAGAAATGGATTTTTAAATTTGATTTAGGATATAATATAAAGTTCCAAATACAACATTATTTTTGGAAAATGATTGCAGAAAACAAGAAAGTATATTTAAACTAAACTTCTAAATAAACTGAATCAATTCATATAAACCATTTAAAAATCAGGACCAAACTGCACAAACAGTCTATATGTATGTATGTATGTATGTATGTATGTATGTATGTATATATAAAAATAAATATATTTGTTTTCTGAGGTTTTCGCGGGTGTTTGTATGTAGGTCTTTGGTTGTTCGGGTTTGTTCGGGGGGTTCGGGTTGTTTGCTCCCAGAAACATGAAGCTGAAAGCACCAGCCTGAAGATGACAAATGAGACTTCGTCGAAACGTCGCAAATATACTTCCAATTTTACCGCAGGAGAAAACCCGAACAACCAAAGACATATATGTATGTGTGTGTGTGTGTGTGTGTGTGTATGTCTCATTCGTCATCTTCAGGATGCACAAGGCCGAAGACACCAGCCTGAAGATGACGAATGAGACTTCGTCGAAATGGCGCCAAGGTATTTCCAATTTTACGCGGGAGAAAACCCGAATAACCAAAGAGCTACATACAAATACCCGCAAAAACCTCAGAAAACATATATATATATATCTATATATATCTACACACAAACACATATATATAAAACTACAAATATACATATACATTCTGTCTACCTACCTATCTCCGGTATCTGTCTGTGTGTCTGTCTACCTACTTACATAAATATGTGCAGAAATCAGAGACAATTTTGTAAAATAATTTCAGTAATTAAGAATTTTAGCGTTTTCTTTGCCTAATGAGCAATCTTTACCACCTTCTCATTATTGATTGCTGGAGTGGTCTGTGATCTTTTGGAAGAGCCTTCTTGCACCTGAGAGGAGCATTGGCAGCTGAATAAGACTGTAAATGTTCTCCTGCATCCACGAGAACTTCACATGCAAAAAGTAACAAAACTGGTGGTAACAAAATGAAGGATCCCAAATGGCATGTTATGTGTAGATGTTTGTGTCAGCTCTGTTAAATCAAACTACTTCAGCTTTAGTCTTCTCAGGGGAAACTTCACTTTGCACCATTGCTTTCATTGGGGACACTTAAATTGATAAAATCTATCAGAAAAAAAACCTCCACTTCCTTGCTACTACCAACGCTAATTTCCCATTTTTGTGGCAGAAAGTAGTAGGGCTTTGGAAGTGATAAAATATCTGTTGTAGAAGTTCTTATTGACACCTGTGTCCTCTGCAACTGAGTAAGAACTTTGGGAACTAACTGAAGGGATTCAAGACTGCTGCTTATAATCTTTCCTAGGAAATAATTGCTGTTTATTATACTTAAAGCGCAGGGAAAGATGTATCTATAGAAGAAAAGCAGGAATTGCCTGATTCTGCAAAAGATGAGGAAAAAATATTGCCAGTGATTTTAGATAAACATGTAGAAATGCTTCCACCAGACTCAAAAAACCTGAGAGAAGAAATTACTATATCTCCTCAAGAACATGTGCCAAGTGCTAAACAGAAAACTTTGCAAATTACTCCAGAATTCAAAATGAAGGACACAGCTGAAGTTAAGGTAATTATTGGAGACTTTGGGGGAAAAAAAGACTTTCAGTTGTCATATTACCAAGATGTAACCTTATAAGAACCAGTGCCACTGTCTCCATACATAGGTTTGTACATATATTACTGAAACATAGCAAAGTATTGGTGAAAGATTAGGAATTCCCATACTTTTTGGAGTATAAAACGCACATCCCCCCAAAAAGAGGGTGAAAAATAGGGTGCATCCTATACACCAAATGTATCCCTGCCCACCCACCAGCCCTCACCCTTTGGCTGTTTTTGGCCTCCACATGTCATATTTTTTGCCTCTGCATGCTGTCTGAGACCTGTTCCAGGCTGCGGGGATCACCACAGCACATCACCGCCAATTGCTGCCTCCGTGTATTGCGTTTTCAGCTTCTGTGCATTGCGTTTTTGGCCTCCACACGCTTCATTTTTTGCCTCCATGCATTGCATTTTTGGGCAGTTCCAGGCAGCAGGGACCGCCTGGAATCACCCAAAAATGTTATGCAGAGAGGCCAAAAATGGGGTGTGCAGAGGCCAAAAACATAACACGCGGAGACAGCGATTGGTGACGATGTGCTGTGATGATCCCTGCAGCCTGGAACCAGTCTAAAATGGAGTGTTTTGAGGCCAAAAACGTGAGGCACAGAGACCAAAAATGCAAGGAATGGAAGCGGCAATGGTCTGTGGCAATTCCTGCAGCCTGGAATAGCTGATTGGGGGTATTCCAGGAGGCTGATCCACCCGCGAATCAGCTGCTCGTGCTGAATCAGGCTGCGATAATGTGCTGAAGCTGCCCAGGCTGTTATTTGCTGCAAGGACTGTAGCCGGATGAATACCGATGGATGCTGGTAGGCAGAGGCAGAATTTTTTTTTCTTGTTTTCCTCTCCAAAAACTAATGTGTGTCTTATACTCTGGAGCACCTATACTCTGAAAAATATGATATACAAATTATTTCAAATTAGTGTATATGCAGAAAGCAGACACATGAAAACTGTGGAATATTTCAGCAATAATAATTTAAGAATTAGGTACTTGTGATAATTTTATAATATGTCTTTTTTAAAAAAAATAGTAGAGTGTAGATGGAGGTGAGCATTATGTGTTTTCCTATTAGTGTTATTCTGATCTAATCCTTTACATCAAGCTGCCAGAAAAAGGAAGATAGAATCCCAAAAATTTTAACACAACTTTTGCTTCTTCATGGTTTTCTTTTCTTTTTAAAGTTTTTTATTTTTAAAAAAAAACAAGGATAAAACATTACATCTTTCCTTATGCAGTGTGTTGTCTGGATACAGACATCTCTGCTACATTGTTCCTCATTTATCACTTTCACATTCACATTCACATTCACCTTAACATTAATATTATAATATATTAAATATATTAAACATGTAAATATTGTAAAACTTTCCATTTCCTTCTTAGTATCTTTTAGTAATAATACCATATTGACATCAAATATCATTATTCTCTTCATACATATACTAACAATTTTCATCTTATTTATATCTCTGTATTAATATATTTTCTACTTATTTTTGATCTCCTTCATTTCCAAACTCCATTTTTATTTTTCAACCATTGATAAAATACTTCCCATATCATATAATTTTCAGTTTGCTCTTTCTCCTTAATTGCTAACATTAATCTATTCATTTCTGCACATTCTAATATAATCACCTTCTCTTCAATGGGGATCTCTCCACTTTTCCAATGTTGTGCAAATACAGTTCTAGCTGCAATTAATAGATGAATAATTAAATATACATTCTCTTTATTATACGTTTCCAATAAAGGTCCTAACAGAAATATTTCTGATTTCAACTCAATACGTTGTTGTATCATCTCTTCCAACCATGTCTTAACTTTTGTCCAATACTTTGCTTCTTCACATGTCCACCACATATGATAGTAAGATCCAGGTAGTTGGTGACACTTCCAACATTTAGCTGATTTATCTTTAAACATCTTTGCCAACTTCGCCAGTGGTAAATGCCATCTGTAAAATATCATATACAAATTCTCTTTATATGCAGTTGACATCATTAATTTATAATGCCGATCCCATAATTTCTGCCATTTATCTAATTCTATCATATAATCAAAGTTTTTCGCCCATGCTATCATTATCTCTTTTACTTGTTCCTCTTCTAATTATATATCCAATAAATAATTATACCATTTCTCTATTGCCCTCTCTTCTGTTCCTGTTAAGATTTTATCTAACTCGTTAATTCTTTGTAAAAACCTGTAATTTAACATCTTTCTCGTATCTAGACTGTATCTGCACATGTGAATGCCACGTTATATTGATCCCTTGCTCACTCATTTCTTCTTTTGTTTTAAGTCCCCCATCTTCATTTAAAATATCTTTATATCTAACAATATCTCCCATATTAATAATATTTGGGTAAATCAATGCTGCCATCATTGAAAGCCAAACTGGTATCTTCAAATAATGTTCTTTAATTTTCTCCCACACCAGTAATAATGCATTCCTTATATAGTGTCTCTGAAAATATCCACGTATCTTGTTTTCCCCATACCATAACATTGCGTGCTACCCCAGTTGTAAATCATTATCCTTCCAAAGTCAATAATCTTATATTCCTCAACACAATCTACTGTTTCAACCATGCTAAAACTGCAGCCTGATAGTACAACTCCCAGTTTGGTAGTCCAAAACCTCTTCTACTTCTTATATCTTGCATCATTTTCAAACCGATTCTTGCTTTTTTCCCTTGCCAAATATACTTATGTATTATTTTGTTAAGCTCCTCAAAATATTTCTTTTCTAGTTTTATTCGAATTGCCTGACATAGATACAATAATCTTGGTAATATATTCATTTTAATTGTTGCTAGTCTTTATACCAGAGATAATTTCAAATTCTTCCAGTTTTCCAGATCTACTTGGATTTGCTTCAACAATTTATGATAATTATCTTCCTTAATTGTTACACATCCTGCTGTCAGCTGTATCCCTAAGTATTTAACTTTCTTTATTATCTGAATATCTACACTTTTTACTACGGTAATTCTTTTTTCTGCTTTTTTGTGAGATTTTTAACTAAAATCTTAGTTTTCTCTTTATTTTCAGCCCTGCCACTTCTCCATATTCTTCTGTTTTTTTTTTATTAATTTAGGCCCTGTTATTAATGGATCTTCCAAAATGAAGGCTAAATCATCAGCCAACGCCTGTAATTTATATTGTTCCTTTTTAATCTCCATGTCTTTTATCTCTGTAACTTGTCTAATATTTCTGTTTAGTACTTCCAACGTCAATATAAACAATAATGGACACGGTGGACATCTTTGTCTTGTGAGTTTCTTAATACTTACTTTCTCAGTCATATCTCCATTTACTATCACTTTATACTGGTATATTGCCTTGATCATTTTAACAAATCTCTCCCCAAAATCCATCTTTTCTAACTAGCATAAATTGCCAATTCACGTTATCAAACGCTTTTTGTGCATCTAAGATCAATGCCATTTGCTTCTCTGGATGTGCTTCATAATACTCCAAGGTATTCAGAATTATTCTCATGTTATCTTTAATGTGTCTCTTAGGTAAAAAACCATTTTGGTCTGGATGTATAATTGGTTTAAAAACCGTTTTAGTCTTTCTGCAATTATTGATGCAAATATTTTATAGTCCGCATTTAACAAGGATATTGGTCTGTAGTTTTTTATTAGTTGTAAGTCTGCTTCTTCTTTCAGCATGAGGGTAATACATGCTTCCATCCATGAATTTGGTACCTTTGCCTTTAACAAAAGTTCATTAAATACTTCCAACATTCGTTTGCTCAAAGTTTCTTGCAATTCTTTATATAGTTCAGCTGGTAGATCATCCAGTACAGGTGTCTTCCCATTTTTTTGCCTCTTAATCACTTCTGTTAACTCCATCATAGATATACGTTTGTCTCATGCTGTTTTAACTGTTTCAGGTATTTTTGGTATTTCTGCTTTTTCCAAATATTGTTTTATTTTCTCTTCTGATATTAACTCTTGCTCATATAGCTTCTTATAATAGTTTTGAATCACTTTCTTTTTCTCTTCATTTTGGTAATGAATTTCTCCTTCATTGTCCATTAATTTATCTATCAATTTCTTTTTTTCTTTCTTTAACCTGTATGTCAGCCATCTTCCTGGTTTGTTAGCATTTTCAAAAAAGTTTTGTTTAACACTTTTAATTTTCTGTGCTAATTCTTCTTTGTCCATTAAGCTCATTTTATGTTTCATTAAGTCCATTTGATTCTTTATTTTCTTTTTTTGTGGTTCTTTTTGTAATTCTAACTCTAGTGTCATATATGCTTCTTCTAATATTCTTTGATTTTGTTTCTTTATGTTTTGCTTTCCTTTGTATGTTATAACTAGTCCTCTAATGTACGCTTTGGCTGTATCCCATACATTTTGTAATGATGTTTCTTCTTTTCTATTCTCTTTGAAGAAGAAATCTAGTTGTCTTCCCATTAATTGAATACATTCCTTTTGTTTTAATATTTCTTGGTTCAGTGTCCATCTCAATACTCTTTTTTGTCCTTTCCATATAACTTTTATTGGGTTATGATCCACCCAATTGCTTATTTCGATACTTATTTCTTGTACATTAGCTTTCAGTTCTGCTAACATCCATCCATTCTTCTTTATGGTTTTCTTGTATCATATACGTTTGTAACAAATTGACACAGTAGTTGGGTCAACCAGAAGTAAGATTTATTAAGCTGTTTGCAAAGAGCTGGTGAGACTTCTCTGGTGCAACAATAGAAGTCCACACCAAGTTAGAGATCTCAGGATATTTTATACATCCCTTTCATCCCTTTCAGAGAAAGAGGTCCCTCAGAGGAAATTGAAAAGAAATAGGCCCTTTTACAGGAAATAGTCAAGAAAGAGACCTTTTACAGGCTAATGTGACTATATATTAAGATATTACTCTAAATACTTCAAACAAAGGATAAATCTTATATAAATGAATAATATGTCTTTAATAACCTTCATGGCGCTCTACCTTATAGGAGATTACACATTATATCAGGGCTGTCAAAGTCACGGCCTGTGGGCTGGATGCGTCACGTGCTGGCCATGCCCAATTTAGTGAAGGGAGAAAAAGTCCTGACACATCATATGACACCGCCTGATGACATGAGTTTGACACCCCTGCTTTATATTGTATTCTCCCTACCGGATGACTGCCAGCAAGTTGTAGGTTGGCACCTAGTCAGCCTAGGCTGGGCTGAGGCACCGCGGACCCTTCCTTCCTTCCTTCCTTCCTTCCTTCCTTCCTTCCTTCCTTCCTTCCTTCCTTCCTTCCTTTAATTTCTTCCTTTCTTTCTTTTCTTTTCTTTCTTTCTTTCTTTCTTTCTTTCTTTCTTTCTTTCTTTCTTTCTTTTATTTAACTTTCTTTTATTTAACTTTATTTTATTTAACTTAATTTAACCTTAATTTAACCTGCAGTCCCGCAGGCCAGATCTAACCACCTCATGGGCCAGGCCTGCAGCACCGCGGGCCTTGAGTTTGACACCCCTGCTTTAGATAAATCTTTAATATTTTACAATTATTTGTCTCTCTTAAAAGCATTTCTGTAGGAACAAACTTTGTGGTCATGCCTCTAATTTCCTGTTTGCTGTTGATAACCATTATCTTGGAAAATATGTTGCTGTAATTTTACAGTTAAGGTGGTAGTAGTAGTTTGCATTCCTAGTCTGAATTATCTTGAAGGGCCAACATCAGACAGATTCTGTTGCAACTTGGGTTTTTTTTCTAGACTTGTGATTCCTCCTCAAAGAGTTGTGGCTAGAAGAGCCTTTGCGCAATTTTGCGTTGTGTGCCAGTTGCGCTCTTTCGTGAATCAAGAGGCCCTGCACTTAGTCACTGAAACCCTGATCATCTCATTCTTGGACTATTTCAACATGCATTACAGGGGGTTACCCTTGAAGAATATTTGGAACCTACAGCTGGTATATGATGAAGCTACACAGACAATTCTGGGGGCTTCTAGAGTGGCCCATGTTACACTGCTGTTCCATGAACTATGCTGGTTGCCAGTTTGCCAGATTCACATTTTTGATTTCTTCTTCTTGGCTAGTGAGATGTACGCTTATAGAATTAATTACACTATCTCCTTATGTGAGATAGTATGAAGTTGTGATGCAACAGTACATTCAAAAATCGTTTTTGAATTTAATATTAATCAATCCATATTTTTTGTATCTTGTACTCAATTGCTTATAAATTAATGTACAGAAGCTCTCTTCATATTTTATTCCATTTCATAAAGAATAGACAGAAAACAAAAAAATAATCATTAAATTGTGTAGAGTAGATAAAAAGACCAACAGATTTAAAGACTAACAATATTTGTATATTACAAAAAAGCACTTAATATTCTATTTACTATTCTTAAAACTTATTTTCAATAGCCTTTAACATTGCAAAAAGAAATTCCAAGACTTGACATAGACTCGGTAGGACTTCAAAGAGGTAATTGTTGTTCTCATTTTGTTATTTTATTCTTAAAAATTATAAAACATGCATAATATCCTATGTAGTTCCTGGAAAAAATTATGTTACAGTCTTATGTTACAATCGTAGTATAATTCCAAAATATATTTTTAAAACTCTAATTTAATTATGGATAAATCGTAAAGGTGATTTTTGAAGGTATGCATTATAAACGGCTAAAATCTATATGATCCTCAGCCCCATTAAGTAAAAATATTTCTTTGACTGTATGGATAAAAAATTCTCCAATCCCAATCCAAAATTCCATAAAGATAGGAAATACAAGTTTATACTATTCTTTTGTGCCATGTATTTCTTGTTCTGATAGACTATTTTTAAACTGAGATTCTTCAGTTGTGCTATGACTTCCAGGTAACATGATTTCACACAAACATTTGTGGATATGTGTTGTCTGTGTATAAACACAATTATATACAAACACAAGAATTAAAATAGATCTCAAATATAACAGTGCTTAAATATTTCTTAACACATAAACAGCATGGTTTTAGTGATCTTTATGCCTTGTGTTATAATACGTTAAAAAGTATTTTGATTTTATAGAGGAGGAAAGTCACCACTTGATCAGTAAAAGCATGCTTCAGTTAAAAGATCATTTGACTAAATTAAAGGGAATGCCCGAAGCTGAAACTTTAGCGAAACTCTTGCTTGAGTCTGACAAAGGTACGTATCATTGAAATATAAGGGCAGAATATAGTGCATTCTTTGCTGGGTGTCTTCAAGATCACATTCTCTGTAGGTCTATGTAGGTCAGTAAGATGAAATCAGAAATAGTTGAGAAAGATAAACTCTATGATTTACAAAAGGGATTCTATGGTTTTTAATAGTTAGTTTTAACTTGGTTAATTTAAAATAATTTGTTTTTTGCCATAGTCTAATTAAAGTGTGTGTGTGTATGTATTATATACACATATTACACTTATATTACACACACACATACATATATACACACACATGCATACACACACACAAACACACACTTTAGACTATGGCAAAAACCCAGTTACTTTCAGAATTGGTGCTATAGATAATGTATTTTACTAACTCACGTACTATTTAATTAATCACAAGTATAGCATAAATATTTTTTCTATTATATATATAAACACACATGCGCTGCATGTATATGTTTAATAGAAAAATATTTATGCTATACCTGTAATAAATTTAATAGTACGTGAACTATTAAAATACAGTAACTATTCCGTACTGCACCAATTCTGACTAAAAATCAATAGTCATATATATTGTGCAAATATAGGAATATTTTGTATTTTATATGAGGAGATACTGTTATTTATAGGGGTTATAACATAAATAACAAATTGCCACGTATTTTCCATAGAATAGTTGATTTATCTATTTATCAAGATTGATCTACCGTTAATCTAGAAAAATTAATGCAGGCATTTGAATCACCAATTTCTAGCAGTGATTCTTCGCATTCATCAAAATTTCTGTACTGACATGCAGGAAATGATTGCCATGATCAGCCTATGGGATTTTAAGGAATGCAAATGGCCAATACTTTTTAGCCCTTCAGGGACTTTAACATGGATACAGAATTGCAAACATATGGTATATATCCATCATGCTATTCCCTTTCAGAATAAGAATCTGCAGAAAATGACTAAAAAAATAAACTAAAATAACAGAAGTCATGAGAGTAAAAAATATAGCTAAAACTAATTTTTACCAATACTATTTGGCTTTATCTTTCCATTTTTACAAATCAGCATTGCTGTCATAGTGTCCATATCCCATTATATATATTGCTTACTATTTGTTAAACGCAGGAGCTCATTGGTTTGATCCAAAACACTATTTTCTGATCTTTGCCTTCCTTTGAATCTTTCTTCAGTCTTCCTTCATGTATTGCTTTAAAATTTGATCCTCATTCATTCTCCTAGATTACCAAGACACCTGAGCTTATTTCTTTCCGACTGGTCATCATTCATTCATTTCTTTCATTCATAATTTCCCACCAGGCTCAAGGTCGACTCAGCCTACCATCCTTTCTAAGGTGGGTAAAATGAGGACCCGGTTTGTAGGGGG
>JANHZT010007674.1:43255-59749 GCA_032468215.1 Stegonotus admiraltiensis | reverse complement strand
CTCTCTCACTCTCTCTCTCTCTCTCTCTCTCTCTCTCTCTCTCTCTCTCTCTGCAAAGCTGGTGGTTGAAACAGTCAAGTCAGTGTTTCTGTATGCCAGGAGCAACTCTGAGATGACAATTCCTACACTGAGATGACAGTATGATTCATAGCAACAGCTATAAGATTAGAAATTTCTGATGCAAAAATTTTGCTACGTGGATTGACTGGGTACCAGGTCTGAATGCACCACGAAAAACCAAACCTTTGAAAACCAGCAGGACTCCAAGTGACAGCATCTACCACTCTGCGTTCATAGACGACACTTCTTGTCCTCCTTCCCCCACCCCCAATTGCCCTGGTATGATTCACTCACTTTGACAAACACAGCTCAATACCTGATAAATCTTTTTTTTTAAAGGTTTTATGTTTTGCTTTGTTTTTAATTTTTGATGGGAAATGATCTAGAGTTTGTTCCAAGATGGTCATCTATGTAAACATTTTAGATAAATTAATTAAAACTTAATTTGCTGGTCCGAAGTGTCTTTATACTCTATAAATTTTTTATGCTGGTAGAGACATGATTCGTAAGTTCTGCTCATTTTATGCCCCCTCTTTGTTTTTGCTAACCAAGTTGCCTGGCCAAAGTGCTTGGAACTTAGCCTCTGCAAGCCAGGCATTATTCAAGTAATTATCCACATTTTCTATTTGGATAATTACATGCCCAGAAAGGGAGCTTCAGTCACAAAATGAAGTTTTCAAGGCCTTCCAGAACACCAATAGGAATGGGCCAAACCAGGAGTGAAATGCTCCCAGTTCAGAATGGATTGCTCGATCCGATAGCAATAGCGGTGGGTGGTTTGGAGAACCGGTAGCAAAAATCCCTGTGCACCCCTCCCCCCATGCCCAGCTGAGCTGCGTGATCATCAGAGGTTTTTTTTTTTTACTTTTAAAAGCATTTTTTTCTACAACCTCCAGCCGAAGAGGTTGTAGAAAAAATGTTTTTAAAAGCCTCTGACGATCCAAGCTGAGTTGCCTGATCAGCACAGACTTTTAAAAGCATTTTTTTACAACTTCTTCAGTCAAAGAGGTTGTAGAAAAAATGTTTTTAAAAGAAAAAAAAAAGCCTCTGCCGATCAGGCAACTCAGCTGGGATCATTAGAGGCTTTCGAAAACATTTTTTTTACAACCTCTGTAGAAAAAATGCTTTTAAAAGTTAAAAAAAAAAGTTGGCCATGCCCACCAGTCACATTACCTGCACCACCAAGCCATGCCCACAGATCCGGTAGTAACAAATTTTACATTTCACCACTGGGCCAAACTGATTTGTTGTGAGTAGGAGGGGGTTGAAGAGGAATGATGTTCTAAAAGGACGGGCACCACAACAGAATAGGGTGTCTTGCTGGACATCTTGCTACCTTCCCTCCCACTCTTTCCTTTCCTTTTCTTTCTTTCTTTCTTTCTTTCTTTCTTTCTTTCTTTCTTTCTTTCTTTCTTTCTTTCTTTCTTTTCTTCCTTCCTTCCTTCCTTCTTTCTTTTCTTTTCTTTCTTTTCTTTTCTTTTCTTTTCCATTAGACTTCTATTCTGCCCATCTTGTTGAATCGACTCTTTGGCTAATGATACACTGAACACCCAGGTAGATTCCTGGAGAGAAATTGTTTTTAATTAACCCCTTTCCAAGTCATGAAAGATTTTAAACATGACAAACAATGAATACTTTGGGGTTTTTTTTCCCCTTTAGGATTAAAGTCTATTTAAAAATTAATGTAGTTACCAACTAATGTCACTGAGTTTCAGACTAACTAATTTCTTATGGTGAAGATATATTCTGTTTTCAAATAATTGGTGAAACATACGCATAATAAAAACAGCTTATTAACCAATATATTATTGGGTAAGCTGAACAGAGGTTCATGAAGGTAGATGTGATAATGATTATTCTTATACCTGAAACAAAAGAGTAATTAGGCTTTGCTTCTGAAAATAGATAGAAAAATAATTACCTTCATTTTTAAAATGATAAATGTCAAACATAAGCTTAAAGTATATTCAAAGTAAATTAAAAATCCTGACTATATTTCAAATATTGATTTCCATGAGAGCAACTGTACATTTTCTATAAAAGAAAAAAGGATAAAATTCTTAATAAGCTTTTCTCCTTGTCATCTCAGTGATCTCACTTAGAAACATGTTTTCATTTGCTTGCTGTTTTTTTTTAACCTTGCCAGAATCTTAACTGGCAGGCATGTTGCCAATTAGGGAGCTAATGTACTGGAAGAGAGTGATCAAAGGGCCTACTATTTTCTCAATAGGAGCCTGTTAAGTTAAAAAGAACAATTACTTTCATGTATCTTCCAACTTTTCTGTACTGAAGACCTATATTGATATATCCCAAAGGTGATTTTTTTTTTTCAAGAGGCAACTGGACTTTCTGATTTTTCTTTGAAGACGTTTTGCTTCTCATCCAAGAAGCCTCTTCCTGCCCTGACTGGATGGTGGGGAATGGAAGGATTTATATGTTGGATCAGAAATAAAGTAAGCTATTTCTTGATATCTAAAGCGAAAAAGTTTGGTTTAGTCTGATCTCATTTGTGCCTCAGGAAATCCAGTCACCGAACAGGGAAGAGAGGTGGGGGAAAATCTATGAAAATGAGAACACAATGGGAAAAATATACAGCTTTGAGCTAGATACCAAAATATATTCAAGATATATAGGGACAGTGTTGCTATTAAAGTATTTATCTTTTATTCTAAGATATATCACTGATGCAAAATAGCTCTTAGATATCTTTTTAGGCGTTCAAATTCTGTCAGATATGAAAAGTAAATCTGAGTTATTTTCTAAAACAACTGGAAGCAAAGCGTGCTCTGAATCATGGATATTATGGATTTCTACTATATTAAATTATTACCAGAGAAGCTCCTGAATATTATCAAAATATTTCTTCCCTTCCCCCTCCCCTAGCTTCTCTCCCTCCCTTCCCTCTCCTTCTTCCTCTCCATCTCTCCACCTTCTCCCTCCCTCTCCCTCTTTCTCTTTTCCTCTGCCTCCCTTCTTCTCTTCCTCCCTTCCTCCCTTTTTCCTTGCACCACTGTGTAATCATTTACTCCATAATCAGCCCTAGTAAATAGCTCTACTTTTTATTATTTTATTTTATTGACCCTTAAATATTTTTTCAGAAACAGAAAATAAATTCCATATATTAATGAACAATAGAGTTGACTTGTCATTATTAGTAGCATATATTTCATTTTCCTAATCTAGATTAGATGAATCAGGAATTCTATGTCAAATATCCAAGCCCTCACTTTTTCTCTTGCTCGCTTTTCCCGATTTTAATCTTATCTGAAAGAAATCATTATAAATGGTGCAATTTTCACCTTCACCATAATTTATGAATTTTCAGCTTGTATTTTTCAGCTAGTTCTCTCATATATTCAGGATATATTTTAGTGGCAGAACATATGGTTTATTCTTTCTTTCCAGAAAAAAAACCCACACAGAATAGCCTACCAGGAATAGCACCCTTCCAAAAATAGCAGCCTAATTAACCAGTTATATTTCCTAAATGTTAATATGCTAGTTAGCATATTGAACAACAGATATTACCATATGTTTTTCACGAAGACATTCCCAGGTTCAAAATTCACCAGTTATAACTAAAAGACTTTTTGAAGACGCTGAAAAAAAACCTGATAAATTTTGACAAGGTCTTATTTTTAAAAAGCGTATGTTGTCCTCTCCAAAGTATTCTATAGTATTTTAAAATTGCATCTGAACTATTTTTATATTAAAACAACAATTAAAATATACACCATTTAAACTATAAAATATAGGCTGCAGACACAGACTGAGAAATAAGTTTTGTGGCAGTGCACAAGTTAAGATAGTAGTAGAATAATTCAGTAAAGGCTTGGGACAATGCAAAATATCTGGTTCAGTAAAGACTCACAGAGGTTGACACACACACACACACACATACACACACTCAGTCATTCATTCACGTCCCTGCACTTATGAAGATGTTAGGCCTGGAAGTCATCTTTTGCATTGGGCCTTCAGGTCTGCCACATTTACTACCGTGGGGAATTGGGAGGGGGGATTGTACAGAACATGGGTGATATATAGTCATAACAACATTCCTTTCTCAGAGAGACAAGGACATCTTGCCCTGCACCTGGAAGGCTGAAACTGGGAGGCCTTTCCAGTTGGGATGGTGTTCTGATTGGACCATGTGATGGACATTTGGGTGCTGGGCACAGACTTGGACTTTCCTTTGGGTGGGGAAAACCTGGAAGCTTTCAGATTTGGGTTTTCCCAGATGTGTCAATATGACATCTCTAATAAAATGGAACTTTGAGGAACTTCAAGCCTCGGCGTCTTCTTTCATTGGGGGTGTTACTTGGAACCCTGACAATTTCAATGAATAAGCTACCTAATTGGGATGACTCAAGACAACATACAGAAATTTTAAAAATAGTTCATAAAAAGCCAACCACAGGGGAACTTGTAAAATCAAAATACCACATTGGGAAATAGAGAACGGGTCAAAAACGTTGAAATGTCATATTGATAAGTGGTCTGACAAAAGACTTTGGCTCAGGGTCTGCCAGAGGAGTGGTTTTGTAAAAAAACAACTGTCCTGAAAGACAGAATGGTGGAGGCCAGCAAACCTTGCAGAAAATGTTATTCCAGAGGGAAGGCAACACTATCAGGTTCCCCTTAAGATGGCATCCTTTAGTAGGTGGGATCTGGAGCATGCCAACCTTACTATAACTTCTAGGAAAGGCAAAAATGATTGGAGGAAGGTGGCCCCATAAAATCCAGGCCTTAAGTATTCATTCAAAATTAATAGAATGTTAAGTTTTGGCCCAAAACTTTGTTGCCTTTTTCAACAGGCAACTGTACTTAGTTCTGAGTCAGAATTGAAGAAGCTTCTTGAACGAGAAGCAAAACGTCTTCAAGGTCCAGCTGCTTATTGAAAAAACACCTTTGACCTGGATTACTGAGAATCTCCTTAAACGTTTTGTCTCAATCCCATCAGATTCTATCCTGCTTTTATATGCTTAGTAAGAGACAAAAAGAAAATTACTAATGCAAAGATCTGCTTTTTAAAATCTTGCTTCTGCCCTGCTTTGAGCTTGCCTGCCTTGTAGTTCGGGGTGTGCGATGGTGACCTCAGTTGACCCGGCTCAACACAGTCCAAAGGTTGCAGCTGGTGTTGTTAGGTGGAAAATGTCAGCATGACAGCAACAGCAGCTATATCACGAAGTGGCTTAAAGAAAATAATTTTGCTAAGAAAAAAATGATCAAAAGTCATAAGGATTACCAAAGGAGCAGAGATCTGATTTCTCCATTCTCAGGAGTGGTGGGGAGGAGGGGCTGGCTTGGGAACAGCCATGTGGGGAACACTAATCTACAAGGCACAGTTATTAGCTTGGTGAAATTGCTTCATTGCTATTCACGGACTTAGTGAAGCAAGTGTCCAGAATAGGATGCTAACTGAGGAAGCAATCAGCATTCCTGTAACTTCTCCGTATTTCTGAATAACCTCCCCATCCCACCTTCACCAAACAGGAAAAACAGGCCTGCGTGAAGGAGGAAAATGATTAAATTATTGCTAAGCGGCATGTTATGTCATGAAGTTGAAGTCTGCGGTCGATTTTTAAAATTAGGTTCTTTTTCTAACTCTTGTCACTAATCTTTAGTTCTCATGGCATTTTTTTTCCTCCTCTAGGTTTTTTTGCTATCAATTTGTCACCGCTGAGACTGGGAAAGAATGGGAACATGACTGATTTCTCAAGCAGAGCAAATGAGACAGGTTTGCAACCTTCTTATGTGACTCTTGGCATATTATAGCCAAGTTAATCCTGTCATCTGCAGTACAGCCCCACTGCCTAGCTTCTGATTTACTCCTCCACTGCCTGCCTGAGGAGGGACTCAAGTAAAATCTGATCAGAAAGAGGTGGAGCCTCATGCTTGGCTGTGTAATCAAGATGGAACTGGTAGAAGCAAACGTAACATCTATAGGTTGCGGCTCTGTCAAACCAGGGTACTTAAGTATTGTGGTTGCCTTGTGGTTAGCCTGGTTCAGATATTGGGGTTGCCATAAAATATATATGCAAAATTGATTCAAGTCCATACTGTAGTAGTATCTGCAAAAGGGGATAATATTCCGTGATGTTTATAATAATTATTGAGTGTCTGCACATACACTATTTCAAAGTTCACTATGAATGCTATAACTTCATTTCACTAGTTTTGGAGATTTTGCACGGTGGACCTGCAAAAGCTCTTATTAACCAGATGTGCCAAATCATAGCAATTTTAAAATGCCATCATTGTCTCCAAAGAATCTGTGATTTTACAGGATGAAGACTGGCTTCTTAAATTATCTGTATCTGTGAGGTATGAAGCTTACTACTTATTAGTCTGCCACTTCATGATTTTATTAACTCAAATGCAAATGTTGATGTAGGGTCTCATTAAGAAATGACAGATGTTTAGCCAGATATATGCATGGGCATCCACAAGAGGGGGACAAATGATGACACGTATGTCATAACATCATCAAGTACATGGTGCAATTTAGGCTCTTGCATCAGACCTTGTGACACTATCACATAATTGTGCCACATTTATTAATAGCTTGCTGCATGTGTTGACTTTCTGATGTTATTGTGGCTTTCTAACACACACACACACACACACACAACTCCAAAAGAAGTATATGATTTTATTCTCCCTCCCACCCCACCAAGACAAAGATTTGTATAAAAATGCCATTAAATACATATCTAGAAATTGATATGTATAAATTTAAAACTTGCTCAGCAACCTGCAATGTTGTGTTCTGTTGGGTCCTTCTAGTCCAATATTGTGGGTGTAGAATAGAGCAGGTCCCTGGACTTTAACTTAGCAGGAGTTTAACTTGTTCTGTTTCAGATGTTTTGAAATTTTATTTTTTATTTTTTTGGAAATTGGAAATTGTTCTGTTTCAGATGTTAAGGACTGAATGTAGGGTTAACTGCATGCAAACCATGGGCTATGGCTCAGAGATATAGCACATGTAAAGATCTCAGAGTCAATCCCTGGTATCTTCAGATACCCTCAAAAATGTTCTAATAAAAATACACATTTCATAGTGATGGAAAAATGTGTTGTGGTTATTTTGATGTCTACTACTCAGATAGTAACAGTTGATAGGTTATTTTAATATTCTTGGTCTGATTATAATAATATTTTGGTCTTACATTAAACAATTCTTCAAATAGACAACTGTTTCTATTATAGACCTATCCCCGTGATGGCAAACCTATGGCATGCGTGCCACAGGTGGCATGTGTAGCCATATCAGTGGGCACACCAGCTCAGCTCCGGCGCTCATGCATGTGCAGGCCAGCTGATTTTCGGGTCTTCTGGGCCCACCAGAAGTAGGGAAACAGGCTGTTTCCTGCCGCCGGAGGGCCTGGGGTTGGGGTGGGGAAGGCCCATCTTTCCTTCTCACCTGGCTCCAGATCTTCTCTATGCATCGGGGGAGGGCGAAAACAGCCTTCCCCACCCCCTTGGAGGCCCTCTGGAGGCCCAAAACGGCCCGTTTCCCAACTTCTGGTTGAACAGGAAGTGACTTTTTTGCTGTCCCCAGTCTCCAGAGACTCCTAGAGAGGAGGGACAGCAAAAAATGTCACTTCCTGTCCAACCGGAAGTTGGAAAATGGGCTGTTTTGGGCTTCCGGAGGGCCTCCGAGGGGGTGGGGATGGCTGTTTTCACCCTTCCCAGATGCATAGAGAGGATCTGGAGCCAGGTGAGAAAGAAAAACGTGCCTACCGGGCCATTGCATGCCAGGAGTGGGGGGAGTGGGGGTCGCACGCGTATGTGCAGGGCGGGGTGCATAGAATTATGGGTGTAGGCACACACACATGCAAACCTCCCTCGCCACCACCCCTCCTGGCACGCAATGGCAAAAAGGTTAGTCATCACTGACCTATCCTATATAAAGTAGGATACCTGACCATCCTAGTCAGTGTTGGGACAAAGATGTTGAATAATAGTGGTGTTCATGGCTGATGATGTGTATCAAGTGAAATTTGAAGCAAATCTAGAAGCAAGAGACACATTGAATTGTGTCTGGATTGGTAAAATTGCTGGGAGGTGATATATGATTCATTGAAATGCTTAGGGAGAATCAGTTAAGGTACTTCGTGCGTGCGTGCGTGTGTGTGTGTGTGTGTGTGTGTGTAAGTGAGTGATATTTTTCAAAAGAGGGAAAGTTTTATATATTCTTATGTTTGTTTTTCCTTGTTGTCCAAACATGAAATTTTCAATTAATAGTTCTTTGTAACTATATGGCTCCTTAGACTTTGGAAAGGAGTCCATAGATCCATAGGAAAAAAAAATGTTTTCCTATGAAGTATATCTATTGCTTTTTTTTAAAAAAAAAAAACCCTGTACTTTGAAGTTGGATTTTTTCTCTCTCTCTTTCTCTCTTGACTTTGGTACTTTTCTTGTGCACGCTGAGGATCAGCTTCTAATTCCCAGTTACTCAATTCTCTTCAAGTGTACAAAACCAACACAGACTACAGTTGAGCGCCTGCAGCACTATGACAAGGTTGCATGCAGCTTCACGGGATGAATGTTATGTTCTACCATCTACAAAAATGAACCGGGAACTCTTGTCAAGATCAAGGCTGCACAGCTATGAGAACAGCCAAATTTATTTCATTATTTTGATTCCTTTGTCTCATTTTGCATTCAGAGCCCAACTGTGCTTGGCTAGGCCCCTGCCCTCAGGACTGTGCAGCGTGAGTAGATAAAGCATAACAAACTTACCTCCTTCCTACATCAACAAGAAAACAAAGAGAACAACAACAGTGGGGGATGCAGAAACCAAATCTGTTAGCTATCTGCATTGTTTTCTTTACTTAAGACATTTTGCTACTTGATCCATTAGGAAAAAAAAATCTTTATTAAGAGAAGAAAGCTAAACGTAATATTCTCCTTCCCTTTCTTCTTTTGGTATCGCATTTGTACCAATAATCCCAAATGGCTTCTTTTTTCCCATTTCAGTATATCCTCACAATGAAACAGATTAAGTGGAGAAACATGAATGTATGAATTCATCCTGCCTACCAGGGGTGCTATTCAGCAGGTTCTGACAGGTTCTAGAGAACCGATAGCAGACATTTTGAGTAGTTCAGAGAACCGGCAAATACTACCTCTGGCTCGCCCCAGAGTGGGGAGGGAATGGGGATTTTGCAGTAACCTTCCCCTGGAGAGGGGTGGGAATGGAGATTTTGCAATATGCTTCCCCCAGGAGTGGGGAGGGAATGGGAATTTTGCAGTATCTTCCCCTGGAGTGGGGTGCGAATGGAGATTTTGCAGTATCGTTCCCCTGCCACGCCTACCAAGCCACATCACATCCACCAAGCCATGCCCACAGAACCAGTAGTAAAAAAATTTGAATTCCACCACTGCTGTCTACCCACTTATTAGTTTGGTCATGTAACAAATCTTTTTAATAATTCATTGTAGACATGGTACTATCAAATTGCATATAAGGGTGTTTTTATTACTGTGTATGTTGTATATCCCTTGCAGCAGTTCATTTCAGTTTTAGGGTTTTTCTGTTCTATCGCCTTAAGCGTCTTCATTTTCATGCATAAACTGACTGGAAATAAAACTGGCTCAAGAAATCTCTTTCTTGATTTGAAGACCTTTTTCCCCTTTGGCCACCGTGCTGGTCTGGTTTTCTGTCTAGCCCGTGCTTATCAGAGTCCCAATTTGGTGAATTCTTCTGTTTCTTTATCTCATCCCTCCTGCTGGAAAAGCATGCACTGGTCTGTTTCCTTTTTGTTGGTATTTGTTGAAGACTCCTGCTTTCAACTGCTTTTGTATGAGGCATCTTCATATTTGACACCTTCCTGTCTAAGGAGAGGGAGAAGCGGAAGGAGAAAAATCACTGTTTTACCATCTTTTCTGTTATTTGGATTAGAAGGGGAAAGTTGACAGAATTGTCCAACTCTGGAGAAGCTCAGTCTACAGAAAGAAAGCCTGGGCATACTGCCAAGAACCATTAAGGCTTGCAATTCTGAAAACACTTAAAGCAGGAGGGCAATTAAGATAAGGATTAGGCTAGAAATACAGGTATACCAGAATGTTTCCTTCCTGCCTCCCTTGCAGGATTAGCCCTGCAAAGTGCGAAAAGATTTCTTCCCACAACCGGTTCTCCAAACTGCTTAGAAAATTAACATCTGGTTCAGGAGAACTGGTGTAAACCAGTAGCAGCCCACCTCTGCCCCTACCCCAGAGGATCAGCAATTGAGGTCCATTCAGACAAAGTTGCCAACTTAGCACTGAAGAAAAATTAACTGTTGAAGGCAGTGACCACTGGTTATAAGGGGAAGGATGTTCCTGCCATAGAGCATGTTAACCCAAATGGAATATTGTGATCTTTAATTTTTATTCTTATAATAAGCTATGTTGAATATTATATAGAAAGTTTAAAAAATAAAGGCTCAATATACCAAACTACCAAGGTCAAGAAGTCAGAGAATTTAAATATGGACTCTAAGCCCACCACCAAGAGGTAGGGAAACTAAGACAGATCATAGCTGAAGTTGATGTTTTTTATATACACCCAAATGCACACTGTCTTGTGATGTTTGCTGGAGCCAATCTAAGTTTATTGGGCCAGAAGGATAGACAAGCATTGTAAGAATTATGACCAATCTATTTCTGGAGTGAGTGCAATCCTATTCACAGAAATGACACCATCTCTACAAATAATGGATGCTGTCTAAATGAATTTGTTATGTAATAAACAGTCACAATCACCCATGTTTTGCAGGAAACATAAGCCAGACACACAGAATTTAGAATCTTGGGCAATGGGAACTATCTAAATTAAAGTATGTAAACCAAATATTTAAACTGGAGGGGGGTTCTTTAAAAGTGGGATCAGGAGATTTGGACACCATATGGAAAAGAAAATGTGCATTAACCAGCTCCTCTAGCTTGGTTCCTTAAATATGTGTAGACTTTACTACTCTCCCAGTTTCAAGCTAGTATGTTTACCAAACAGTCTTCCTGGGAATTCTGTGATTTATAGTCCAGAGTGTCTGGAGGATGCTTGTATGTCCAGAAGGTTCAACAGCTGTTTCTTTTGGATTAGGAAACATGCGGCAGAGGAAATATGGTTTCCTTATCAGGGTTTTTATAGAACCATTGAGTTGCTTTTAAGTGTAATAAGAAGCCTGGATGAGGAGTGGCATAAACTTCAATTTGCTATTTATGGGACAATCCTTAAAAGCTGATTGACTTGGAATAACTGGCTTATAAGGAGGTAGGGCATGTAACTTCCAATATAGATGTCTTCTCCCTGAATGGAAACATTCCCCAAATAGCACCACTTTCCCTCTTGAGTTCTCATTCAAGCTGTGGTCATTAAAAATTAACCTCAAATCTGTTCTTCATTAACAACTGCCAACTTCATTCCTGGAGCTTCTAATACTCATTTGCTGGTATTTCTGCTTAAGCAGTTTGTCTCTTAACACTTCATTCTCCTCTGACACATCTGGCTGTAGAGCAAGAGTGTCAACTCTCCTGGGTAAAACAGGCAGGATCCACTTTATCGTAAGGAAACATTAATAGACTCTTGCAAGTCTGAAAGTACAAAACCTCCCACCACCACTTTTAATTGGTTAATATCAGTTTCTTTTTATGACCATTAAGCCTTGAAGTGGGGGGGGGCACTCCTGCCTCTCTTGCTTGCTTGGAAGAGATGCCTGATGTTTAGACTGGATTTGGCATTTTTGTCCATCTATTGAGTCATTCCCAAGGACCTGAGATAGACAAATGTGGATGTTAAAGGTATTTTCACAGGACGTAGGTTGTTCTGAGTAAAGCTGCCTTTTGCAATTGTGATTTTGTCAATGCCGATGGTATTCAAGTGGTGTCCCAGTTGTTTTGGGATTGCACGTAACACACCTATTACTATTGATATTACCTTTACTTCCTTTTGCCACAATTGTTCTATTTCTATTTGCAGGTCTTCATATTTTTCTATCTTCTTCATTTTTTCCTCTTCCATTCTGCTGTCTCCTGGTAGTGTCATGTCCATTATCCAAACTTTTTCTTTCTTTCTTATTGACAATTGTTGAGTCTGGGATGTTATTATTTATTTTTATTTATTTGATTTGATTTATATGCTGCCCTATCTCCATAGGACTCAGGGCGGCTTACAACGATAAAATATCCGAATTAAAAACTTGTTAAAATATTAACCCCCCCAGTCTTAAGGCTTGGTCTTGTGCAGCCAGAATTAACCCTTCTGTCCCTTCTTCAACTTTCCTGCTCTTAGCTATTGTCAGGTTTTGTTATTATCAGATTTGCCTGCTATTTTTTTTTAATGTACTAGCCATGTAATATTATTATTAAATTTATTTGCCGCCCTACTTGCAGTTTGAGGGGACTCTGAGTGGCTTACAGTGAGATAAAATATACAAACAATTATAAACATAAAACCAGATTAAAATTACACCCCCCCAAAAAACAAACAAACAAACAAACAAACAGCAGAGGTTTGGAGTGAAGGGATGGGTATATGATTCCTAATATAAATTTGCATAATATGCTGTACCATTTGGGGCAGCCAAACTTGACCATTTGTTGCTAGGGTGAAGCAAGACCTACTGTAACTACCTTTGCAGTCTTCAACTAACTTTGCCAAAGAGAGAGAGAGAGAGAGAGAGAGAGAGAGAGAGAGAGAGAGGGAGCTTGTGATGAATTCTGGCATCTAAAATCATCTGGCTCCCTTGGGTCTTTGCAAGCTGAATTAACATATGCTGGCATTTGATTTAAATTGGGTATATTGGTAACCAGATTAATGTTGGCATTCTCAGTTGGTATAATGCGAGTGCTCATATGTCCAAGGTTTAATTACTAAAAATACCTTCAGAGAGATAGCACTTGATTATCTCATACGATACAGAAACATAGGGCAATCTACTTGCTAACTGGAAATAGAAAGCAATAGCCTTTCCCTAGGGAAGGGCTAATTCAAGAGATGCTTTTGATATGTTCCTTTGTTATTGAACTACAACAACCATACACATTTTCAATTCCTTGGAGACAATGTATATTTCCAACAATAATTCATGGAATACTACCATTTATTTAGGAAGCAGTTGTGAGACCATTTATTTCTTCTACATCTGTCTTTTTAATAAGCATATGTACCAGTGGTGAAATCTTACCGGTTCTGTCTGGCTTGTGTGAACTGGTAGCGGCGGCAGCGTGAGGCTCTGCCCACCCGCCCTGGCATCATTACTTCCTGGTTTGAACCAGGAAGTAACCCATTTTTGGCCCTCTGTACATGCGCAGAAGGATTTTGCTCATGCGCAGAGGGTCACAAATTGGATGTGACAATGGCGGAAGTGTGCACACTTCTGAACCAGTAGGGAAGGTAAGTAGATTTCACCCCTGATATGTACCCATATCTTTTATGAGTGATTTTAATCTTGGCACCAGGCTCATCCACAACGTGTACATTTGCTTGGTCACACTGGTTGTGTCATTTGGGCAACAGCCAAGAAGTAGCTGTTCCCTGAAAGATCTTCTTGTGATGCTGTTCCTGTTTTTCTCCTCCTGCTGTGTCTGCACCAACAAGGGATGGTGAATATAATGTACTATTTGAAGATGAACAAGAGGTAGTTGAATAATTTTGGAGGGTTTCAAAATGCTTTATTCCTATCTGATTGATATAAAAATAAAAGCACAAAATTGGTTAACCACTCAAGGACAGGCCATGGTTTCCCAGTTTCCCTTCACAGAGTTTGCATTATCATTTTGGTCAGCATCAGCACAGCAATTCAAAGTAAATATGGAGAATCCTATAAAAGAAAAATCTACATTCATGATTTTAAAATAACAGGCTATTATTCCCTCTAGAAGAACCCCACAGTTTTGGAATAAAGTTAACTCCAAATGATATATTTCAGGTGAAAAATGAGTCCCAGACAGAAATCAAGGCATTTGAAACCATTCATGCTTGAACAGCCTGAGGAGGATAGTTGCTGCCCTACATAGTGAAGCAAAAATACAGCCTTCTTCTTAAGTATCAGAAATTATGTACAGTTCCTCCAGGTGGAGAATTGCAAACACCGCTTCTGGTGAATAACCTTCCAGAACTGAAATGATGCCATTCTCATGTATAGTTTGGCAAGTCTTTTGTGCTGAAACCAGCTAGAAATGAAACCAGCAAGAATCGCTGGCTGGAGTTCAAACTGTTCTTCAGCTTTGGCAATAATGCTGGCACTCTGTCCCAACAGCAGTTACTATGGCCCCTGGATGATGGATTCCCCTGCTTCCAGGGGTGAAATGCTACCGGTTCGCACCAGTTTGGGCGAACTGGTAGTGGTGGCGGCGGCAGGTAGTTTGGACAATCGGTAGCGGCGGCAGCTTGAGGCTCTGCCCACCCGCCCGGACCTCATTACTTCCTGGTTTTAATCAGAAAGTAACCTGTTTTTTACCATCTCGCATGCACAGAAGGCTTTGTGCATGTGCAGAGGGGCCAAACTTGCACACACGTGCGCACAGCACGCGCACTTCCGAACCAGTAGGGAAGGTAAGTAGCTTTCACGAACCCTGCCTGCTTCTATACCTCTTTCACTTGTGCCAGGAAATCAAGTGCTATTCACTTCCTATGGGGTGTGTGTGTCTTTGATGGTGTGTGATTCCATTGATACATGTTTGCTATATATGCCACATCTGCCACTTGGGCTGGAAGGGGGAATTGATAGATCTCTTTGCAATTCTACCTTTTTAAAAATAAAGTTATGTCATTTCACTGGTCCACTGGGAAAAGTGGGTTGTTTTTTACTTACCATTTTCACCAGTCCATCAGTGAATCTGTTAATTTTTTTTTAAAAAAGTGTTTCACCCTCCACTGATGCAAGTGGAAACCTAAAAGGTCCAGTGATTTATCAACCCTCACTGATCAGTTGTCGTTGCTACACAGCTAGCTTCAGAGGACAGATTCTTGGAAATACGGCTGAGACTTGTCTTCTCAGAGGCAGAGGCATTTTCTCCTGAAAATGACCATAAAGAGCAGAGGGAAGCAGATGGCAAACTTCGTGCCAGCATAAGTTGGAAAACACCACTCTTGTTGTGGAGTAGGAAGGCACAATTGAGGAGGAGAGGGGTCAACTAAGGTTGATGTCATCCATTTGAGCCCTCCAAATGACAGAAAGACTCTAGACTGGCCAGTTGATTTTTTGGGATAAGAAGTAGAATGAAGGAATTCTTGTTGCAGCACAGATGGATTGTGCAATAAATGTACCTGAGATTTGGAATACCTTGTATTTTGAACTTTTCTTTTTGGTACTGATTTTCAATTTGCTTTATATGTTTTGCTTTTTTTTTTGTCCAGAATGACTTTAAATTACTTCTCCCAGCCTGACAATTTCATCACTTTCCATCAACTATCATTCCTCTTTATTTGCCTAAGAATGAATATTGTTATAGTAAAGCTATCTAATGTTCTATGATGCAGAACTTATATGGCAACAAAGCAGCTCTTGTAGGTCAAATCACCTTGACATTAATCATTATTAATAATATTTTTAGATGCTTTTCTGACAAAATGTTCATAGAATTGAAAAAAGGTCAAACCCCTTTTTAATAATAACAACAACAAATCCAATGAGAAATGGCACAAAATATATAAACAGTAATTGCAGCTAAAAGTAGTAAATGTTTTGGGAAGGAAAGGAACAGATTTAATATGGAGCAGTCTTCCCCAACCTAACCCTTTCCAAAAGAATAAGACTGCAGTAACTATCCTATTTGGCAAGGTGAGAACTTCAGTTCAACATATTTGGAAAGTTGGGAAGGCAGGCCTGATTGGGAGAGGTAGCGACAGAAGCTACAGAAAGAGGAATCAAAATTAATCCTCCAAAGAGGAAGTTCCAAAGACTGGGTGACAGGATAGTCAACTTGTGCAATTTTGTAACCTCATTTCTTTGCACTGCTGATAAATGGATCTTCACATTCTGCACTACTTGAAATTCCTGAACAACTTTCAAAGGCAGTTCAAAGTAAAGGCTATTACCCAAATCCTTATTAGTGACCAGATTTTCAGCATTTAGTCAATTCTGTTTGATCTCAAAAAGCAAAACTAAGTTTAGACCTAGTTAGTGCTTGAATGGGAGATCATCAGAGAATCCCCACACTGTACATTAGAGGGGAAAATGAAACCAACTCAACCCAGCCCAAACAACAAAACACTCATATTCTAGGAGAAGACAACAGCAAGTTGTTTCTCCATTGTTGCCAAGAATGTCACATAGACATTGTCATGAAGCAACCAGGAATCTGGTTCACCTTGAAGGAGACATTACCTTTCACATTAAATATGAAAGCATATGAATAGACAAGACTAGACTAGACTAGACTAGACTAGACTAGACTAGACTAGACTAGACTAGACTAGACTAGACTAGACTTTTTTATTGGCCA
>JANHZT010007674.1:8221-21146 GCA_032468215.1 Stegonotus admiraltiensis | reverse complement strand
ATGAAGGCTATTGCTTAATGCATTGTAAGCCGCCCTGAGTCTCTGGAGAAGGGCGGCATATAAATCAAATTAAAAAACCAAAAAACAAACAAAAAACCTACATATGCTAGTTTTGTGGCCGCTCAAGAAATAGTCAGGCACAGGAATGGTTTTGTGACTCCTGGTGTTTTCTTTTCTGTGGGAAACTGGTCCAAATGGCTCTTTGAGTGTTTAAGGTTGCAGACCCCAGGTGTAGGGACAATGCCAGGTTTAAGCCTCCTTTCTAGGCAGGGCTAGGAAAGCTTTTCATATGAATCTGTGTGTATGCAGTACGTACAATGTAATAACATTCAGCACATGCAGGATTAATCTGGAAGAACAATGGATATAGTATAAAGTGGCTTCCTGTGTTAGGTGAGGACATCATCTGGCTGGCTTTGTCTGCTTTAAGAAAAGCCAGACCCAATTACCATGTTTCCCCGAAAATAAGACCCTGTCTTATATTTTTTTGAACTCTGAAATAAGCGCTTGGCCTTATTGCCAAGCACTCAAAAGCTTGATTGGGCTTATTATCAGGGGATGTCTTATTTTGGGGGAAACAGGGTAGAACTTGGATGAGGAACCTCCAGGGAATTTAAGGACTGTAGGCTAAACTAGAAAGTTCATAGAACACCCCCAAAGAAGGCAATGACATGCAATTTTCATATTATCACCAAGAAAATTGCATAGATTCTGCATGGCCAGTAAGATCTGGTAAAATTGGCAGGGAAGGACTCACTGAAGAAGAGCCTAATGCTGGGAACAATTGAGGGCAAAAGAAGAATGGGACGATAGAGAATGAGGTGGCTGGATGGAGTCACTGAAGCAGTCGGTGTCAGCTTAAATGGACTCCAGGGGATGGTAGAGGACAGGAAGGCCTGGAGGAAGGTTGTCCATGGGGTCATGATGGGTCAGACACGACTTCACGACTAACAACAACAAAGTTCCCAGCTACAAAGCACTGTCATATTATAAGACCTGGAAGAAGCATTGTCTCCATAGCTGTGCCTATCATCTATTCCTCCAATCCTTATGGAAGATAATTGTAAATCAACATGGGTTAGGACTATTTCACAAAATCTCTAACATTTTGGCTTCTCCAAGGAAATGTTCCTACTGATTGGCTGTGAGCCTGCATTTAATATATGTAAACAATGCATTAAAGGCTAAGAAGTCCAACAGGGCCCATGAATGTTTTCTTGAGCAATCACCCTTCTTCACAAATAAGCGAGATACCTGTAGTTATATACTTTTTCTAAGCTTCAGATGGTATTAACTCCAGCACATTATAATGCTCTCCCCACAGCAGTTCTGTTGCAAGAACATTACAATACAAAAAAGTTCCACATGAGTTGAGATTGTGCCCCTATGGACAAGGAGCCATTGAAACCACAGCTCATGTTCTGTTGTATTATATGTTCTATACGAATTCACAGACTCGTTTTATAATTTTCCTGACCTGACAAAATATTCTGGAAATTCTGATCTCTTTTATGTACAGCTGTTACTGTCAGATCAGTATGATGCAGTTTCTTTGAACATATAGTAAAATTCTGCTATACTGTCTGTAAAATTAGGCAGACATTGGCTGCTCATTGATGATCTCACCACTAACCGTAATATACTGTTATGTCTTGTCCTCTTCTGTTCTATTTTATTTTAATGTTTTAATTTTTCATTCTAGTCTGTAACCATAAACTAAGATTATAAAAGCTTGATTGATTCACATGACAAGGTTGCACAATAGGAGCCTTGGAAATGTTAAACCAACTCCCTGATTTTCTCCTTCCATGTGAACAGTATATCTATATCTTACATATGTCTTATGTTCCTTATTCTACAGCATACATGAAATATTACAGTACATTGTCAAGCGGTATTTTTTTTTCTACAAGCAGTAAACAAAATGCAGACTAGCCAAAGGGCAGAGACGATGTCTGTGAACACAAAGGAGGATAGAAAACGCAAGAGGCTGGTTGATATGTTAGACACCAAGGATACAATACTATAACAACACAAGAAGCCAGAGGGTAGTTCTGAAGAACGTAATCAAAACCCAGATTCAGAAGGGAATAATCCATAATTGGTATGCTATCTAGTTTGCCTCTGAAAGTTTTAAAAAAAACTTTGAAAGTAAAAAAAAACCACCATTGGCAGAACTGGTAAAGACTCCACGTTTAAAATTCCCGATTCTGCAGTTTATTCAATGCCTCACAAATGGCAAAAGTCTGGCCATGAATCTATGCCACAGACTTCCAAAACTTTAAAATTGTTTTTGGAATTTTAACGTTTCTTGCACTTGCTCTGCTGTTGTAGATATTTCAGAAATATTTTCATTTTTCCCAGGAGCTGGAGTCTGATGCTCCTTAGAGAATCACATGGCAGAAGGAAGTCAGAGACAATAACATGGAGCTTCAATTAAAAAAGAATCACCGAATACTAATGGGAAAGTAATTGAGCTAAATTGAAACATAATTGGAAAAATTATGTGACAAGCCTCAGTATAATACATTTTATTTTAATTTGAATCTAAGAGTTTATGCTAAAATCTTTAACTCTGTGAACGCAGTGTTCACCCAAAGGGATGTTTTCTTCTGGGGCTTGTAAGTTAAAACCAAATTCTTCAGATAAAAGGATGTTTTTAAAAATTTCTTCGGACCCTTCTAAATAGGATGCGGAAGTGGAATAGGGTGTGTGGCAGGGGTGGCATTCACTTACCTTCGCTATTGGTTTGCAAATGGGAGCATGCGCCTCCTCCACGCATGCGCAAAGCCTTCTGCGCATGTGCAGAGTGTCAAAAACGGGATGTGATGATGTCTGGGCGGGTGGGCGGAGCCTCCCGCTGCCGGTACTACTGGATTGCGCAATCCAGATAGAACTGGCTGAATTTCACCACTGGTGTGTGGGTAAAATAGCCCATGAAATGTGAATGCCACTCTGAATTTCTGCAGGAATGTGCAACTTCCATCAGCATGAAGAACACTCCAGGTTTTGGGAATATTCCAAAAACAAACAGGGCAGGGGTGAAATCCAAATTTTTTCCCTACCAGATCTGTGGGCGTGGCTTGGTGGGTATGGCAGGGGAAGGATATTGCAAATCTCCATTCTCTCCCCTCCTGGGGGAAGGATATTGCAAAATCTCCATTCCCTCCCCACTCTGGGGCCAGTCAGAGGTGGTATTTGCCGGTTCTCCAAACTACTCAAAATTTCTGCTACCGGTTCTCTAGAACCTGTTAGAACCTGCTGGATTTCACCCCGGAACAGGGGCAACTCTTCTTTTCAGGGATACCAGTTTTTGGTGCCTTTGAATGTTGACTCCTGGTGACTACTTGTACACATCCTTGCAGTTTTCTTAGCAAGACTTTGGAAGAAGTTTGCTGTTGCCTCTTTCCTAGGACTGGGAGAGGGGGACAGGCCCAAAGTTACGCAGCTGGCTTCATGCCAAAGGTGGGCTTAGAACTCACAGTCTCTAGCCTGTTGCTTCATCATTAGACCAAACTGGTGCTCTCACTCTCTCTCTTTTAAGGGACAGAGAATCCTTCAATGCTGAATTCATAGACTAGATCACCGTGATGTCAACTAGCAGCCTATTTTCTAAAACCCAATGGTTCATCAACTCATCCTCTACAAATGCCAACCTCATTAAGTTTTATTTATGTTCTGTCTTTCTGGGTTTTAGAATTACATTTTTTTTCCAGACTGAGGGTCAGACAGTGCAATCTGGCCAACGTGATGCACTTGAGTAGGCCGCTAATCCAGGCATGTCTGCCACATTTTCCCTTTCAGTCTTGCTCTTATGCTACTTTAACTATTTTCAGCTTTTTAATGTATGATCTAAGATCCTTGAGAGTTCCCCTTATACTGTGCCATGTTTTATTCAGGATAGTTTTCAGATGAGCTCTTTGCACACTGAGATGGTCAGCGAGGATTAGATAATTGCCAGGTTTGATTGTGCCATCCATTCAATTCACTGTCCTCTTGCCTACATTAACCTTTCCTTCCCACTGTTTCCAGCTCCTGCTTGCATATGCCTTCATTTCCATTCCTTTTCTCCTATTTTATCTGGGGAGGTATCACCATTCAGTTGGGCTTTCTGATACCTTGCCATTTGAGCTCTTGTCATAACAAAAATGTTCTCTGTCTGTTTTTATTCTTTCGCAAAGTCAGTGGGTTTGGTCATAGAAGGAGCTGCTGTGGAATGTGTTACAGACCCTTTGGTCTCTCCTTGTAATATGAGACAGAGAAACAGAAGAAGTCATACAAGAAGTTTGGAGTTTTGCACCAAAGAGGTCAATTTAATTGGCTTGCCAGTATAACACACGCAAACACACCGAGATGCACATAGAGACAGAGACAGAACACGGACAACACACACACACGTTCAGAAGAGGGGCTCAATGTTTTCTGTAGCCATCCTGCACTAAGGGGAGTGCCACAGTTCACTGTACATTTACAAAGCCCACTTAGAACATTATGAAGAATAAATACAGAAGATTCATTTACATGATGCCCTTCTCCGTTGTTGTACTTCTGTCTATTGAACTCCCAATTAGGATGTGAATAACCTAGTTCATTTTAGCACTCAAGACCTGGAATAAAAATTCAGTAGACCAAGGATGACTTCTATGAAAGCATTTGTTACTGAGTTGTATATTACTCAAATTTAAGCTGCTGCCAAGCTTTGACACTTAATGGTGTGACATTTATTTCTGCTTGGCAGGGTAGTTTCTAGTTAGATTGTCTGCTTGGTACATAAAAGATATTTGCTGTGGACTCTCAACATATACAAGGCATTTCATGGATAATAACTATAAGCTTTTGATCTTTCAGCAGCTGTAACAATTCTGCTGGTGCTCAGCATAGGTCTCAGTCTTTTCCAACCTCTCGTATTACTTCGTGCTTTTGTTGTTGTTTACGCTCCATGATTACCACACCTTTATGAAAACCTTAAAGGCATCAAATTATTACAACATAAAATCATAACCCATACAAAGCCAGTTAAAACCTATGCCAAACAGAAAGATCAATCTCATATTTTACAGGCTCTTCTAGCATACTAAAAATGTGTGAACGTGTTTCCAAGCAACTAGCAGCTTTAAAGCTCTGATCTTATCTTATTTTCAAAACCTTCAAGTTCTTAAGATCATAAAACTGCCATTTTTTTTCCTGGGTGGGATTGGAAAGTGGAAGGAGGTGGCTAACAAGCTATCTTGCTCTTGAGATAGGAAAAGGATTAGTTTCAGGTTTGAGAAATCTTGACCCTCCGTTCTCAATCCATGGAGTGGCAAGCTGTAGCCATTTCATTTGGTGCTTTTCTCTTTTTCTTGTGCTTTCTTCTTTTATGCCAGTTTTTCCAATCTGGCCCCATCCAGATGTTTTGGGATTTCAGCTCCCACGTCAGCGTTCAGCCAATATGAATCAAGTTGCAAGGTAATTATAAGAACTAAAGTCCAACTGGAAAGCCAATTGGAAAGCACAAGGTTGGACAAGTCTGCTTTAGTAATAAATGTGTAATGTAAGAGGCCTCTCTCTCTCTCTCTCTCTCTTTCCTTCCCTCCCTCCCTCCCTCCCACTCTCTCTTTTTCTTACTTTATTTCTATGCCTAACTGCTGACATCTTTCTCTGCTTCCTGTTCCTTCCACCCTCTCTGTTCCCCCATAAATTTTCCAATCTAGGTTAGTTAGGTGAGCACTCAGCCTGTGCTTATCAAAAATGAATCAAATAAAGTGGCTGCAGCACTTTTATTACTTACAAATGCCTTTGGGCTCCAGTGTATTTGTAGGAAGCCTGCCTGTAAGCTTAGGTTGTTCTCTTTTAGAAATGGGGCTAAATAATACTAAGGTGAACAAAGATTAAGACTGAAACCACAATGGGCCATTTTCATCACAGGGAGCTGCTCACTTAACTGAATAGCCATCTGGTTTTGGGCTCCAGCGAGGAAAGATTTCCGGCAGGGCACAAAAATGGGGAGCTTTATGGCAGATGTTTCCTTGTTTTTTTTTACCAGCTTTCCCAATGTGGCACCCTCCAGATGCTTTGAGATTTCAAATCCCACGCCAACTTAGCCAATATGAATCAAGTTGCAAGGTAATTATAAGAACTGAAGTCCAATGCATCTGGAGGGCATAAGATTGGAGAAGTCTGCTTTAGGGAATAAATATATAGTGTAATAGGTATGTCTTCATTTCTCTGTCTCTCCATCTCTCTATCATCTGTCTGTCTATCATTCATCTATCATCCATTATCTCTCCCTCTCTCTCATCTATCTCTCATCTATCTATCTATCTATCTATCTATCTATCTATCTATCTATCCATCCATCCATCCATCCATCCATTCATCTATCTATCATCTATCATCTATCTATTTCTATGCTACCCTAATCATGATTCAGGATGGCTTATTACCATTCAAATGCATAATAGCAATAGCAATAGCACTTATATACAGCTTCATAGAGCTTTATAGCCCCCTCTAAGCGGTTTACAGAGTCAGCATATTGCCCCCAACAATCTGGGTCCTCATTTTACCCACCTTAGAAAGGATAGAAAGCTGAGTTGACCTTGAGCCTGGTGAGATTTGAACTTGCAGTAATTGCAAGCAGCAGATGTTAATAACAGTGTTTTAGTCCACTGTACTACCACGGCCAAGCTGTCTTAGGAATTCTGAGAGTTGAAGTCCACAGGGTGTGAAAGAGCCAAGTTTGCCTACCACTGCCTTAGAGGGATTAAAAACTAAATCTGTTTAGATCTATCTAGCTTTCAGGCATGAGGGCATCAACTAGATGTCCTGTTCAGCCCAAAACTGAGATGTACAATTGAATATATATGATTTTTTAAAAAACTCTGGACTGATGGATGACTATTCCCAGCAGATTCACAAAGCTGTTAACTTAGCCCTGAGGCACTCAGTGGCCATGAGTGGCCATGATTCTGATTACTCTTCTCTATTGAATGATCATCCAGTTAGGACAGGGCAGAACCATTGTAAAACAATCCTTCTAATTTCCAGGCCTTGCAGGGAGTGCAGAGGATGACATGATCAATGATATCAAAAGTTACTGAGACGGCCAAAAAGTCATTACAGGTTTCTATCCCTTTATTGAAAACACATTGCAGTCTGCCTCTGCCAAGGGAAGAACCCAGACTTACAAAGATCCAGATAATCCACTTCTTCTTGGGTCTTCTACTACTGAACTCCAACCGCGTCCTCCAGAACCTTCCCTCAAAAGGGAGAGATGGAGATGAGGTGGAAATCATCTAAATTTGCCAGGTTTAAGGCATGAGGTACCACCTTCTTTTAGAGGCATTTGGAACCTCTCTAATCCAATCTTCTCCCGGGTGGTCTGAATAAGTCGGGAAGGGCAGGGCTCCATCTCATAAGTGGCAATGCTCATGCAGCCAATGACCTTGTCCACTTCCTTAATGTCCACAAGATCAAACAAATCTAAAATAATCAGGCAGGATGTCACTCCAGTCATCGCATCAGACTCTGCATAAGAAGTGTCAAGCTCTGGGTGAATATGAATGATTTTATCTTTAAAATGCTTCACAAAAAGGTCACAGCACCCTGCAGGGAAGTCTTCCTGCCTGCCAATCCCTTCTTTTCCCTCTGAACAGAGTAGCTGGATGGCATTTCTAAGAAGCAATGAGGGCAGAAAAGTACTGATGTTTCACTGCTTTATTGCCATAGTGTAGGCTCAGACATAAGCTCCTACCCGTGAGCAGTCAAATTCACTTCTTATTTTTCATAACTGTCACTCTAGGTATTTCCTCTCTAATTTTCTCTCCCGGGCGATAAAAGTTTCTTAGAAAACCAAAAAGCAGCCCTGGATTAAAAGGGAGGGGCATTCTTGTTGATTCAGAATTCAAATACTCAGCGTGAAACACTGTGGAGTTGCCCATGTGATTGTTGTATAACTCCCCAAGTGTCATCCCTTCAAACTAGATACCTCAGGAAACAAACACCACAAGGATTACATATGTGCTGCTTTCTTTTTGTAGATTATAATACTAGAATCTTGTGGACCTGACAGAGTTTCTCTCTTTGCTCTCTGTGATATCAAACAGAATCAAGGCAGGATTGTTTTGAGCATTTTTTCCCTCATGCTTTCCCCTTTCCCTGAATGATGCTTCTCCTCCCTTAATTTATCTTTTAAATTGATTGTAATTTTGTATACTTCCTTTATTCTAATTGTACACCGCCCTGAGTCCTATTGGAGAATGGTGGTATAAAAATCAAATCAATCAATTAATTAATTAATTAATGGCTCCTTCATTCCCTCTGGTTATTTCCTGATAGTTAGAACAATTAATAAGTGGAACAACTTGCCTGCAGAAGTTGTTAATGCTCCAACACTGGAAAGTTTTAAGAAGATGTTGGATAACCATGTGTCTGAAGTGGTGTAGGGGTTCCTGCCTGAGCAGGAGGTTGGACTAGAAGACCTCCACGGTCCCTTCCAACTGTTATTCTACTCTACTCTACTCTACTTACCCAGACATGATCCTCTTTAGCTTCCAAGCCTAGACAAGGCCAACTGAGTACTGCCACTAACGGAAATTACAGCTGTATTTTTTTTTTAATACAATACAGATAGAATTGGATTACAGTGATTCTTTGTCTGCATCTCTTTTTCTTTTCTTAGGTTGATATGACATGTTTTATGTACGGAGGGTCCCTGTTTGGAGAGCACTTGCAATGTGTACTAAAAATACTCAAAGAAGATAAAGCTGAAAATTTGGATTATAATGGTCCAACAAAATTCACCTGTAGAAAAAGGCAGATCTTAGTGGTTTTTCAAATATGAAATCTTGCTGTTGATGCTGATTCACAATTACAGAAACAAACAACTTCAGTTAATCAATATGCCCACGTAAGTCTTCGTAGCTTGAGCTTTTTATAGGAAGAGAGGCAGCCAATATCTTTTGTAGGATTGAAAAGAACTTCTGTGAGGCTATTTCTCCTTGTGACACATACTACAAAATTGTAACACTAATCAAGGAATGGCTGACTGCCAGCATATAAATACGATCTGTATGCTTAATCTTTCCACAAGGTAATAATGTTGGTCTTCTAATGAAACCCTCATCCCAGACTATGTATCTAAGCGGTCTCTATGTCTGCTTTTATGAAGCCTGCATTCAGTCACGGGTAAAAAGTCTCTATGTTGAAGGAAAGGTAGTCATCCATGATGATAGCTTAGGGAATTGGCATGGCTCCAGAATCGTGGTAGGACTCATCTATTTCCCCCCACCTTTCTCCCATGTTATACCTAGTGCTAATGTAGTAAGTGATTATTTTAATTTTTGACAGTGCTCTAATGTTGCATTATTTTGATTGGTGCAGAAATTCCTTACAAATCCCCCTGGACTTCACAATTTTCCATGAGAAAAAGCATTGCTCTTTCTGCTATGAGCTCTGAATCTAGCAATATATTAGAACTTTGATGAGAGTCCTGATTCTCTCAGCTACGTGGACTCACGTATCCCTTTTTCGTTATTGTCTAGAACCCCCTCCAGGATTGCCTCACTGACATTCCCTAATAAATTGCTGAGCTTCTCAGTTCCCAGCAAGATAAATTAGACGTAGCAAAGCCTTTGCAAAGAAACTACAAACATTAAAACCACACCACACCACACCACATCAAAACAAAACAAAACAAAACACTCCCATTCAGAGAAACCAAAAAATGGGTCTACCTTTCTTTGTGTACTATTATGATATCATTGCCTTGGCTCCTATGGCTGCCAAAAAGAACAGTGAAAGTGGAAAGGGGTTCCAACTGCCCAAATATTGCCCACTGATGCCCACAATTAATCTGCTGCCCCTCACCATTCTGGAAGTAAAATAAAGCACAACTAACCACTTGAACCATTATATCTTAGTTCCTATTTAATTAAGTAAAGAATAGGTTGATTTGATTTATATGCTATTTTTCATTCAGGAACCCAAGATGGCAAACACAGTGTTCCATCTTCTGTCTTTTGCCCATAACAACACTCCTGGACTGGACAAAAAGAAAAAGGGAGTGACTGGCCCCAAATCACTCTGTTCTCTCATGGCTGAGAATGACCTGAAATCTGGAGCTTTCTAATCTCAGTCCAAGATCTTCTCCAGCTCACCATACTGGTTGTAACCATGCTTCTCTTTCAGTGTTGCCCCTTTGTTAAATTTCACTGATGATATGTAGGTGGATCAAGTATGGGTTTGAAAGACAGAAAGGCATGGAAAGGTAGAATGAATGGAGCTGGTGTCAACTAGAGAAAGCTAGGTTTTATTTCCATTTTTCTTATCTATTGTGTTTAACTAACTTAAATGGGGCATTGTGATTTTAGTGTTTTGGCCAAATTATTTAATTCTTTGAAAATGTTTTTAACTTTTGTATGCAATGGGGTTTTACATTGGCTGTACACCGCCCCGAGTCCTTCGGGAGAAGGGTGGTATAGAAATTTAATTAATTAATTAATTAAATAATCAAACAAACAAACAAACAAAAAAACAAACAAACAAATCTTGATTTCCTATTTCTTATTCCTTTCCTGATCAATGCACAATGCTGCTTATCCTGCAAGGGAATTATACGCTAGGCAGCTATATAGTACCATATCCATATCCATAACTAATTCTCTCTCACTTGCTCGCTTCTTTCCTCCTTCCCCCTTTCTCTCCACACCCACACTGATGTACATACTGTATGCACATATAGACAGTTACATTTATGTTTGTGTGGGTGTGCATCATTAGATCTTGCACTTCACAGCTTGCAGTAGATAGATAGGTGTCTGACGTTGCACATGAATATTTTTAGTTTAGAGCTGAGGGAGAAAAAGGCATTTCCCTGCTTTGACTTTATCTGCTTAGATGCAAAGATGTAAGCTTCTCTATATGAATATCGTCTCTACTGCCTGTTAGGAGAAAATATTACTATGTGTATTGGGCTGCAGAGAAAATGAGGTGTGCAACTGAATGAATATACATGCTCTTTTAAATTTTAAAAACAGGATGTAAAAAGAGCCAAGATTTCCTTTAATAATTCCATAATAACATCTGATAAATAGCACAAGTAATTTGCAGCAAATGGAGAACACCTGCTTGTTCATCTGGTTTTGTGGCAGAAGGCAATGGGGGAAGGGAGTGCTGGGGAGGGAATCCTCGGGTTGGAAAGGGCAGCCATATTGTGCTATTCTTTTCCAGGCCATTGCCATATAACAAGGACTGAAAGCTCCTTTTGTCCCCTCACCCATTGCTTGGTGAGATAACAAGGTCACTGCAGGCAGCACTGGTCAGCCATTTGGGCACCGCTTTCTCCATTTTAGGAGGAATTGAACAATCCCCCACCCCACACACACTTAGAGGTGTATTAAGCCTACTGGAGCTATCATGTCCTGCCAGAAATTGGTGGGAGGGAAATCCCACCCCCAGTTCTCAGTATTGTGTCCTCAAATTTTAGTGGCACAATTGCACAGGATTTTGAAGGCTGGAAATAAGAGTTTGAGGCTTGCATTCAGCCAATAAATTCTGGTTGCCCACTCATGTCACATAGAGACCCTCGTGAATGACCAATATTGGATACCCTTGGCTATGCAACTTACATTATCCTTAATATATTGGCACAAACAATGACATTTCCAAGTGGATATGAAACTGTTTGTTTTGTTTGTTTTGTTTGTTTGTTTTGTTTGTTTGTTTGTTTGTTCTATCCTCTCACTAGACAATTTACAAATATACTGTAATTTACAGGCAAAACGTGTAATGAAGCAAAAAATGTATGAAGCTATTTTTCTTTCTGTCTGTCCTGTATATATAAACAAAGAGAGACCTTGCCCATGTTCCTGACTCTCTCAATTGCTTATCACCTGAGCCTGTATCCTGTTGGTAGACTTCTTCTAATCAAAGGTGTTATCTACTTTTATTAGCTTTAAACAACAGTTTCCTAGTAAGAGCAGGAAATCTGACTGAGAGCCTTCTAGTTCTGTGGAAAGGGTTGTTAGCAGTACGCTTCTCAAGAAATGAGTGGATAGAAGAAAACTCATGGAAATGCCATGGAGCATATCATCTCTCAACTCTCTGCATCCTGCAGGGTGAAGAATTTGATAGATCCCTGTCATTAGGACACCCAGGTGATTCTTGTCCTCCTTCCCTTGGCAGTTCCTCATCATCACTTCTGCAGGGGCTGCTAGAGAAGGAATTAGATTTCATTCTGCCCCGCCTGAGTGAAACAGCTGTGTAAGCTGTCAGCCTACAGCAAATTGGAAGAGCCTCCCTGTAGCGCTGGGGTTGTTGATTAAAGCAGCAGCCCTTCTTATTGTCATTCCTAACAGATCAACAGCAAATTTCTTCAGACTGGTGTTGCTGTTCTTTCAGTTGGTTAAAAATTATCCAATATTGTTTCTGAAAGGGAGAATGGGAGTGTTTCTCTTAGGATTTGAGCCTTCTCTTTAGAAATGGAATAGGCTTTATTGTGTTGGGTGTGAGAACTTACGGTGGGAGGTGAATAAAGTTGTGGCTTAGCAACACCATCTTATCAAAATGATCTGTACTCATTAATTCTCTACCCTACCCCTAGTGTAGAACTATCCCCCCCCTTTCATGTCAATTTTATTCCTTGTGACTACGTGAACATGTCCCTGCACCTTTCTTGACATGGATGTGTGTTAAGTGGTTAGCCATTGCTTCTTTCATAGGGCTGAGAGAGAGAGAGTGACCCAAGATCACCCTGCTGGCTTTGTGCCTAAAGTGGGACTAGAACTCACAGTCTCCAAGTTTCTAGCCTGAAACTGCAGAAGGAATTGAGCGCTCCCACATTTTTAGTACTGACTGGCATGAAGGTGCTGTTACAATTCGGATGGATTGTCCCCAATAAATAGTCTGAGACCAAGTCATGAGTTCAAGTCTCCTTTATTGTCTC
>JANHZT010007672.1:11323-31822 GCA_032468215.1 Stegonotus admiraltiensis | reverse complement strand
AAAAAAACAAAAAAACAAAAAAACAAAAAAACAAAAAAACAAAAAAACAAAAAAACAAAAAAACAAAAAAACAAAAAAACAAAAACAAAACAAAACAAAACAAAACAAAACAAAACAAAACAAAACAAAACAAAACAAAAACCTGGGGATTTAAAACTGTCTTTCTTCAGTTCTAGCCTCACAGTTTAACTGCTTCAGCACAGGGTAGATATTATCTAGTCCTTCCCATACTGTATTTTCTGCAGGTACTAATTTAAGGCTTTTCTAGCCTTTTGGTTCAAGATACTAGCATTGAATCTGGGGATTCTACCCTTAAAGAATATGTTTGGCTATATAGGTAGGAATTAGCAGAGCAAAGACCAATAATTCAACAAATGTAAAAACTGTGGTATTCTATTTGTAGTCTGGCTGTAAATTGTTTTTGTAGAATATGCTCAACATGCTAATTATAAATGCCCATAATTCTTCTCCCTACCTCCCTATCTCCCTACCTCTCTCTCTTTCCAATATGTCTACATCTGAAGGCCATCAGCTGCAAGATTATTTAGCTTTTTTGTGCATTTGGTTGGCTATTGTGAGAACAACTATCAGACTAAAGGGATCATTACAGATAGTCCTTGACATATGACCATAACTGAGCCCAAAATTTCTGTTGATAAGCAAGACAGTTGTTAAGTGAATGTTTCTTCCCTTTAATAATTTTTCTTGTTACAGTTGTTAAGTGAATCACTTCAGTTGCTAAGTTAGTAACATGGTTGTTAAGTAAATCTGGCTTCCCCATTGATTTTGCCTGTCAGAACTTGCAAAAGGTGATCACTTGACCTCAGGACACTGCAACCGTCATAAATACATGCCAGTTGCCAAGCATCAGAATTCTGATCACTTGACTATGAACATGCTACAATGGTCCTAAGTGTGAAAAACAATCATAGGTCACTTTTTTAAAGTGCTGTTGTAACTTTGAACAGTCATTAAACAAATAGTTGTAAATTGTGGATTGCCTGTAGTCTGATCCAGCAAGTCACTTGCTTGAAAAAAATATTGAGGGTGCCCTAAAAAGCTGTCCCTTTAAAGGGGCCTCAACTTTTGTTGAGACACAATTGGAAGCCTGAAAGAAAGGAAAGTAATAGACAGTGATGTGCCTCACTAATGAAAAGTCTGCAGCATTTTGTAATTTTTTAAAAACATTCACAGTTTTAAAAGTCATGATTGTATGATAACTATGGGAAGAAAATATACTGAATTAGCTTTTTTTGACATGCTCTAAAGGACAGTGCAGTGTGGGCAGGGGTGAAATCCAGCAGGTCAGAACTGGTTCTGACAGGTTCTGGAGAACCGGTAGCGGAAATTTTGAGCAGTTCAGAGAACTGGTAGCAGAAATTTTGAGTAGTTTGGAGAAGCGGCAAATACCACCTCTGGCTGGCCCCAGAGTGGGGAGGGAATGGAGCTTTTGCAATATTCTTCCCCTGCCACACCTACCAAGCCACACCCACAGAACCGGTAGTAAAATAATTTGGATTTCACCATTGAGTGTGGGTGATTTGCAGTCCCAAAATTTGACCTCAGCCTGAAGAACCTCCAGACTGCCCCTGAGGAGTGTCTAGTTAGGTGCCTGTAATGGAGCTGGGAGAACGTAGCAGCAGAAGAAAGGTGGTACCTGAAGAGTGGTGTAGATTCTCTTTTTTTTAGAAGGCACTTTGTCTCTTCCTTTGTAGCTAAAGTTAAGAAAGGAGAGTGTGGAAGCCATTTCTGTGAGCAAGATAGGTGGCATTTAAAATTTGATAAATATCAAAAAATAAGTTAAATCTGATGAAGAGATGCCATCTGGTGGGCAACTTGGTAGTAAAGTTTTAGATGGAAATAAAGTCCCCAGTATGAATTGAATGCCCTCAGAGATGAGGTCTAGAAATGGGGAAAGAGAGATGGTGGCTGTGTGGTTTTTGACTGGAGGCTTCCCTTAGCTGGTTTGGTGAAAGTAATTGATGGCACGGGAGATTTTGAAAACCAATGTTCTAATCTTACTTTTATTATTTATTTAGAATATTATTTTACCGTAGTACTATCTCCATTTCTATTTAATAGCTACATTAAAGTCATCTGTTGCCATGGGATCAAGTAGCATCAGTATGCTGATAATAACCAGGTACATCTATCTTCCCTTGATGAACTAAACAGTATTGTTGATGCTCTGTCCCAGTGCCTGAAAACTTAGAGGTTTAGAAGTGGGAACGGCAAGCTATAGCTAAACGCTGGCAAGACTGAGTGACTCTGGATTTTGGGGCTTCTGAGTATGAGTTTTTACCATCTTTGGTGCTGAATGGGGTGACACTGCTCTAGAAAACAGAGGGACCATTGTAGACTCATGACTCCTGCTTGAAGAGCAGGTAGCAGCTGTGGCTGGAGTGTGTTTGAACTACTACTATTGTGTGCTCTTGTGTCCTTTTCTGGATCGTGAGGCTCTATTCAAATTATTTATGCTCTGTTTACCTTTAAAAAGGACCACTTTAATGTGCTCTATATAGAACTACCCTTGAAGAGTATTTAGAAGCTTCAAGTAGTGCAGCATCTAAATGCATGGACAATTTTACGTATACATGTTACGTCCATGTTCATGAGCCTCATTGTATCTCAATTTGTTCTCAGGTACAATGCAAGATACAGGTTTTGTCCCTTAAAGACCTGCAAGATATGGGTCCAGGTAATTTAGGAATTATGTCTCCCTGGTTAAATCTACTGGTCTATCAGTTAAAACATGAAGAGTATGCTGTGGATCCCATCTACTAAATAGTTCCATTTGGTGGCACTCAGATGACCTGCTTTTTCTTCTGCAGCCTGGAAACAGATGGAAAGCCTTCAAAACCATAGGGGGAACTAGCAAGATGGTTGTGTGATGCCAAGTGACAGTTGTTCTCTTGCTTTCTTGGGGTTTTACACAGTGGTGAAATCCAAAAATTTTTAGTACTGGTTCTGTGGGCATGTCTTGGTGGCGTGGTGTGGTTTGGTGGGTGTGGTTTGGGTGTGGCAGGGGAAGGATACTGCAAAATCCCCATTCCCTCCCCACTCTGGGGCCAGACAGAGGTGGTATTTGCTGGTTCTCCAAACTACTCAAAATTTCTGCTACTGGTTCTCTGAACTGCTCAACATTTATGCTACCGGTTCTCCAGAACCTGTCAGAACCTGCTGGATTTCACCCCTGGTTTTACAGCTTACGTTTTTGGTGGATCACATTTTTTTTTATTAGAAGGATATTATTTTTGAAAACCTCCAATGACAAAGCACCCACAACTCCAGGAAGCAAACTATTCCATTGATCAATTGTTCTCACTGTCAGAAAATCTCTTCTTACTTCGAGGTTAGATCTTATTTAACAAGCTTTTGCCCATTACATTTTGTCCTGACCTCTGGTATTTTGGAAAATAAATCAATCCCCTCTTCTTTGTAACAGTCCCTTAAGTATTGGAAGACAGTAATCCTTCTCCTCAATAGGCCAGCTCCCTCAACCAGTCATCATACACTTTAATCTCCAGACCAAAGTAATTTTGCTTTTAAATTTTTTAACATTATAGAGGTTTTTCTGTTTTAAATAAACAACTGGTATACTGATATTTTCAACTCTGATATTTTCAACTCTGTATATATTAAATATACAGAGCTCAGTCCTTTTTACTTGGTTTTCTTAGTATTTTTCATCCCCTCAGAATATTATGTTTCATTAGTCTGATTCATGACTATAATTTCAGATATGTACCTTTCTTTGGTGATTTAGCTTTCTTCTACCATTGACAAAACTGATTCCTATATTTTTATCCCAAATTTTATAAGAAATTATTGCAAAGGGAATGAATATAAAACTAATTTAAATGCAATTTCATAATACTGTTATTGAGAAACAAATTTACAATTGTACATATTATTTATTGTTACATTATTTACAAATTTTATACAATACTACCTATATAATTGGTTGAATTATATATATTTACTCTGTCTATAATTCCTTTGTTAAGTGTATGTCATGCATTTCGTTTAGATAAGTTTTTGAAAGATGAGGAAAAAATGGTGGCCTATATAAGGTGTGAAATTCAAAAAAAGTTATGCAACCTTATAAACCATTTTAGGTCTCGATCTTGAAGGAGTGCTTGTTAGTGCAAAAACATGTCCCAAGGGTACAATTATCTCTTGATAACTATGGCTCCTTCTTCTGCCTTGCTGTTAATTAATTAAATTAATTAACTAAACATTCCCTAGATGGACTTGATTTAATATGCAGAGCATAATTAGCATCTTTTACAAATATAGATGAAATAATTTTCTGTTGTACACAGATAGTTTCCCTCTCATTCTGTTGTGGAATTAGTTTTCATAGACATTATTCATTGTCACACATTACTTTCAAAATTATAAAGCAATAGGACTATTTGGAAAATAAAGACATAGGCATGATGCTTTTGTATGTTTGTGAAAGTTTTAAAACTTACCAAAATTTTTAATAAATAGTAAAAACAAGCAACAAAGTTTTGAATGTATAGAAAAAAAGAAAAGAAAACATGGAGTGGAGGGGTGAGGCAAGAAATACAATTGTAAAAAAGTTGTAACTTCCAATTCAGATTGATGGCAAGCTATTTATATCTAAAGGAATAGAGATAACATTATAGTGAGGTTGGCAAATTCAGGCTAGCAGAATTTGTCCTGAAAAAAAAAAGATAATAAGAGTACTCATTTGGAGTCTGGACAGCTTCTACTCATGTGTAAAATATAGGAACTGATGCCTTCTGGTTGACTTGTGAGTTGAGTGTCTGGGAGTCAAGGGACACCAACCAAGCTCCTAGCCAGAATGTTACTCTGTGTACAATAAAGAACAATAAAGTTAAATTATCCTTGATTTGCGTTAAAATCCCAAACTGGGATAATTTCTCTTATCTCTAAGACGAGCTTAGCCCTTGTTCTATTCCAAGCCAAAAACACAAGAAATATGTAAACATTGTTAGAATCATCCATTCACAGACTAATTCCCATAGAAGTATGTATTTAATCATTTATTAAAAGGAAAAGAAGCAATGTAAACAATAATGATATATTTCTAAAGGTATGACCAAGATGGTGTCAGGTGCATTCAACTAGATTCACACATGTAGAGTTCAAGCTAACTACTTTAACTGCCTATAACACAGAAATCTCCAGACTGTTTGTCTTTCCTTAGGAACAGACTCCATGGAATTTGTTAGGGGAGAAGAGATTTGTCCTGGATCTCTTGTGGGCTGTACAGTGACTCAAGGCTACTTCCCCACTTGAGCCTTATTCCCTGGCTGGCTGGCCATTTCCCAATATCTGGGGTAACTGGATTGGTAATTTTATACTGAAGCATTTACAACATGGGTGTCAAACTCATGGCATGTGATATATCACAATGTTTTTTTCCCTTCATGGAGCTGGGGAGGGAGTGGCCTGCGCATTATGTATCTGGCCCATGGACCACCAGTTTGACACCCCTGATTTACAGTGATAAATAATAATGGGGAGATGATTATTTCTTCTTTAGATTAAAACTCCTATAAAACCTTTAGGAACATTCGTATTTGTTAATTTAGCAGAATTTTTACATCTCTTGAGATGAGATACAAGTGTCTCTGACAAACTCAAATCAGCAATCCAGAAAGCCCATGCGGTTAAGTCTTTGTGACTCATCACTCCGCCATGCAAATTTTGAAGACAGATAGAAGAGAATCCACTGGTTTTGGTGGCTATAATAAATGTAATAAACAAACACACAGGGAGAATTCTATGCAACATTTTTTTTTGTTCTTTGAATTTTCCCAAGGAATGATTTATTTAAAAAAAAAAACAGAATGCTTTACAGATATTACATTGTTTATGTGCTCAAAATCTGTTACAAAGTTAATTTTCCTGATCTCATTCCCTGCTTTATGTGATACATAAAGCTGGATACATATGTGTGGTATAAAGCTGGAAAGAGAGTGAATCAGTGGTTCCTAAGCACGACTTTATAAACATACACATGTCTCCAATATCAAGATCATGAAAAACAGCCACATTTCTGTTGATTCAAAAAGGATGGAAGAAAAAATTGGAATGTAAATCCTGGAGCAGGCAGACATAAAGGTTCAGAGTTCTGTGTAATAGAGTTAGCAGACCTTCTGTGTGTCTCTGGTTTCTTTTTTGTCTCAGTATATCCTGTTAGTTTCAGTATGTTCTGTGTGTCCTCAGGACATACTGAGACAAAAAAGAAACCAGAGACACACAGAAGGTCTGTTAACTCCATTACACAGAACTCAGAACCTTTATGTGTGCCCCTGTTTGGCTTAATAGCTGCCACACCAGCAAGATCAATGCTAGACTAAATGATACAATGAGGATCGTAAGTGGTTGCATAAAATCTACTCCTACTTGCTGGCTGCCCATCTCGAGCCACATTGCACCACCAGCCCTATGAAGGCGGGAAGCCTTAGTGAAGGAGTACAACAAAATTATGAGAAACCCACGTCTTCCTGTGCACACTGATCTTGCTCATCTATCCATTGGCAGGCTTAGGAAGCCCTTCAGGAAGCCCTCTCTGGCACTCGCACAACAACTGTCTAGCAACTTTGATGTCAAACACAGTGGAAAGCCAAATGGGCTGCTGAATGCCCAGATACAGGCAGTTATGTAGATGACCGTACACAAAAGGTTCCAGGTTTTTACCTTCCTCGCCAGCATTGGTCAACTCTGAACAGGATCCATACGCAACATGGTGTCTGCCAGGACTTATTGTTTAAGTGAGATCTGTGTCTCTACCCTCACCCCACTGTGGTGCTCCTCGACAAAATATCCACCACACTGTGTCCGAATGTCCATCAAGAGCTTACATCACCCCAATGTCTGATTTTTTCAATATAGACCACCCTGTCTTTGAATGGCTGGGTGGACTGGACATTAACATTTGAACTACTATAACTCCATGTATTTGCCATACATTAAATAAATAAATACATTTGTCTCAGTAAAGTAAGAGCCCTATCTGGGTTTTCTGAGTTTTTGCAATAAGCAGGTTCTTGAGTATGGAGACTGTACAGTCAAGATTTATTGCTATGCCTGACAAGAGGTTTGACAGCCTTGTTTATTTTGCTGTTTTGTTTTGCTGAGTACTATTTTAAAAAGGCATTTTTGATGTCAGCTTGTAATTAGGGTAGTAACATAGTAAAATACTTCAGAAAACTTGCCCTTGTTTATTTTCAATTAATAGAGAAGTCCTTGTCTTTCTCCTCCTATGTGAGGGGAAGAAAAGTAGGTGGTTACAGTGTACCTGTAAAAACAATAATTCTTTCATCACCTAAATCGCCTTTATAAAATACTTAGAGATTTTATTTATCTGTATATTAAATTATTGTATTTTATTCCATTTTAAATAGTATTTTATTCCAATTTCATTTTAAATTGTTTTTATCAGATTTTAGTAATAATTTGTCTCTGGAACGCTGCACTTTGATATGGCCCAAGGGCTAATCAATAAAGTAAACTAACTACTTAGAAATTAAAAGAGAAATATATGGGAATCACAGAGGTTGATTAATCAAAGCAAAAATTGTAATGAGTAATGTAATAAAATATAGCAATTAATGTAAGTTGACTGCACCAATCTATTCTTTCCTACCTAGCTAGCCCTAACCCTTAAAACTAATAAATTTAATTTGAATTTAGCAAGAACTAGTGACAGATGAAAGAAGTCTGGAAGTATTTCAAAAAGGCTTTGAGACTATATTGTTTGCACCAAGATTTATATACCAAAGACTGTTGAAGAGTAAACCCATCTCTGTATACAAATCTTACATATTTGAAATATTGCCATTTTATAAATCCTCTGTTTATGGTAAAGCATTTTCTGTAAATATGTAAATGAAATAAGAAAGTAAATAGTCAATACTTTAAAATCTCACCATGTGTTTCCAGGTTGTGAAGCATTGTTTCCAGACATATTGGGCATTGATTATAAGAACACTGATATTTGGCATGAAAGCAAGTGACAGATGTTGGGATTGTAGAAAAGAAAATTGAAATGTTTTTCTCCATGTTGTGGCAATATACCATAGTGTTTCTTTGGAGAAAATGAAAAGAGAAATAATGAATCAGATTATGGACAATGACATTCTTTTTGATGCAGAAATAGTTCTGCTAGCTGACCTGAACAGTTGTGTGAATTTCAATGAAGCACACAGGGGAAAAATGCTATTAAGTTGAAATGTGATTATTATCAGAATAAAAGGCAAATTTATACCAGTAATATATATGGCTGGTTTGGATAAGTCATTACCAAATGTATTTATTGATGATCATCATTTGTAGAGCAAAAACACTGAAGTGTTCTCATTTTATGTTTGTTCATGTTACAGATAATTTCCTTTCTAGGTCTTGAATTACGACCACAATTGAGCCCAAAATTTTTATAGCTAAGTAAAACATTTGTTAAGTGAGTTTACCCCATTGTATAATTTTTCTTTCCAAGTGAATCATTACATTTGTTAAGTTAGTATCATAGTTGTTAAGTGAAACTGAATTCCCCATTGACTTTGCTTGTCAGAAGGTCTCAAAAAGTGATCCCATGACCCCAGGACACTGCAACCATCATAAATATGAACCACTTGCTAAGCATCTGAATTTTGATCATGTGACCATGGGGATGCTGCAATGGTTGTAAGGGTGAAAAACGATCATAAGTCACTCTTTCCTGTGCTGTTATAACTTTGAACAGTCACTAAATGAAGTGTTGTAACTCGAGAACTACCTGTACAGATGATACAATAATGGAAGAAAATGTTGCTAAAAAATCAAAAAGATATTTAACAGGCATATTAAAGTGGTGCTCCTAAATTTTACTTTTCTGTATGTAGGTATAGATAGGTCTGATTATTTTTTAAGTGCACGTTCTTTTAATATGTTGATGTAACCTATTAAAGACAACTCTTGTTGGTAAGCATGTATTTAGACATGCCAGTTATTGACTCTGCTTTAGCTGTATTCTTGCAAAAATGGAAAGCAAAGTCAAAGCAGAATGAACAAAAAAGAATGAGAACAAGGTTTTGCTTTGAGTTTGATCAAAGGAAAAAAGTCCCCTTAGGATAGGGTTAATTTTTCTTCTTTTATCTTTAAAAAAAGGTTCACACTCCATGTCTTTTCTTCTACACTCCAATTTCTCTTGCTGGTTAGTAAATAATTACCCAATCATACAACAGTGGGGCCATGAGGCTGAACATTCCAATGGTCATTTAATAACTGGGAAGAACAAATGAAAGGTCACCTGTGCACTATTGCAATACAATAAGATAAACAAAATAAAATAACTTGTGTATCTAATAGTCATCCTGGAAGAAATAAATCACAAACTGCAAATGTAGCCAATATAATTTCCTAGCTATAAAAATAGTTTCTTTGAAACGTAGGTTAGACAATTTAAAAACATGATATTGTGTGTGTGTGTGTGTGAGAGTGCGGGGGGGGGAGAGAGCGAGCGAGTGCATATACACATATATATCAGGGGTGTCAAACTCAAGGCCAAAAGGCTGGATTCGGTCCACCGGGTGCTTACATCTGGCCTGTGAGGCCAATCTGGAAACAGCAAAGGGCTGGCTCATGCTGCTTCTGCCACCTCTGTTTTCGCTGGTAGATGGTTGTAGGAGGTCGTCACAGCCAAAAATGGACTTCGCAAGGGCTGCGCTCGGCCCTCCCGAGCTTTGTTTTTGCTGGCCGAGAGTGGCAGGAAGCCTTCACAGCTGAAAATGGAGCTCAGCATCCCATTTTCACTTGTAGAGCGCTTGGGCCACCACAGGCGCCCCTGACATGAGTGACATCGAGCTGGTGATGCTCACTCTGGCCATACCCATCCCAGCTCCTTGAGGTCAAACACAACCCTGATGCAGCCCTCAATGAAATTGAGTTTGACACCCCTGATATATATGATAAAAGGAACTTCAAGAATTCTCTCAGACTATTAAAAAACATATAAGGAGGAGTTGGGCCCACTTTACAGTGGCCATCAGACATTTATAAGAAGAAATCTTAAAGCTAAAGGCATAAAGCTAATAGACTGGCATAGGATTTAAACTCAGGTGAGGGGAGAGGAAGGGATGAAAGGAGAGGAAAATAGATTGGTAATACAGATATAGGTTATATGGGAGAATAGTATATTTTACTTCTTCAGGGAAGCACTGCTAATGATGGCGTACAAATGTGTACTTAGTACATTTAAACAATGTATCAAAAGGTGGAGGTTCAATGTTGTGGGTTGGTTTCCAAATGTTTCATTACCAGGCTAGGTAACATCTTCAGTGGAGTTTAGGGGATGTCAATGTCTGTGTTCCTCTGTTTATAAGGGTTTCCAAACAGAGGAACACTGATACTAACACCCCCTAAACTACGCTGAAGATGTTACTTAGCCTGGTAATAAAATGTTCAGAAACCAACCCACAAGCTTGGAGAAGGAACCTCCACCCTCATCCTCCACCTGAGCTACAGATATTTGCCACCATTGCAAATATATCAAAGACCTGGGACCCCAACAAGCTCAGTCTGCTCTTCCTAAGAACCATTTTTAAAATGGTCAAACTCCTCTTTTCAAAGTGGTAAGATATTTACATAACTGTCCCCAAATTCTGAAAGGCAATAACTTTAGCATGCTGCAATGTACAATTGTAAATGTAAATGTAAAATTGTACAATGTACAATGTACACAATGGCTCAGTGATAAAACGCTGAGCAGTTTGAATCCCTAGTGATGCATACTGGAGTGAGCTCCCATTACTTGTCCCAGCTTCTGCCAGCCTAGCAGTTCAAAAGCAGGTAAAAAATGCAAGTAGAAAAATAAGGACCACCTTTGGTGGGTAGGTAACAGTGTTCTGTGTGCCTTTGGCATTTAGTCATGCCGGCCACATGACCACGGAGACGTCTTCAGACAATGCTGGCTCTTCGGCTTTGGAACGGAGATGACCACTGCCCCTTAGAGTCGGGAATGACTAGCACATATGTGCATGGGGAACCTTAACCTTTACCTTTATAATGTACTTCTCACAGCAGTTTTAGATGGCTGATATAAAAATATTCTATACAAACTGTGTCCCAATGGACAAGGAGTTATTGAAACTTCAGCTCATGTCCTACTGTACTGTCTATATGGAGTCATGGATCTATTGCATAACACCTCATCTGATAAAATATCTGGGAAATACCGATCTTTTTTTAAGTAAAATTGCTTTTCTGTAAAATTAGGAAGACTTTGACTCTCCACTGATAATCAATCACGAATTGTAATATATTATCTTGTCTATTATTATTACTATTATTGTTCTTGTTGTTTTGTTGTTGTTATCTTTTATTCATTACACATGAAACTCAGTCAACTGAACATTTTAAAATGTATCACAAATATCATTAACTGATGCTGATGGTTGATACAGGTTGCTGCCAGCCAGGGGTGGGATTCAGCTAGTTTGGACCAGTTCGAACAAACCGGATATTAATTTTAATCTGGTTTGCTGAAGTAATAGTTGCAATGACTGGCTGATGCCGCTCACCCCACCTTGCCCCTCCCAGGAATCTCCATGCAGTCCATAAAAGTTACATATTCAGTGCCTGAAACATAATCATTACATTTTTTACATTTATAATTATATATAACAAGGTATAAATTATTGCCAAAGTTAAATGATAAACAACAAACCGTCCCCAGTTTTTCAAGTTGGAATTTGTTCAGTGATCAAATAAATGTCATGTGATAATATGAGTCTCTCTATTTAAAAGAATGCTATTCTTTTAGAGATTATTGATAATAATTCTCTAAAATTGTGCCTGCTTTCTTTCATAGACATAACCCTAGAAACAATACATTCACAAGTATTTTTGAGACACCAATAAATATGAATGCCAAAAAGCAGTCTGAAGCAATAAGTGAGGTAAGATGTGCTTTGTTTCACATTGTAATGTTAGATTTTTTTACGTAACTATAGAAATAACAATTTCACTCCTTCCACTAAAATCTATATTTGTTCTATTTCTTCAAGTTGCTAGCTAGCTTAAAAAATGAATTATTATTTTTCTGTTGAATTTGACATTGATCCTGAGATATTCTATTTTAAGCAGAAATAGTCAAATGAGTTTTTCATAGTTGCAATGGAGAAACCTGGTAAAACTTTATGGAGGTTGCTAGATACCATTCCTCTATTCAGCGAAAAAAAAGTCCTTTGAAATATGTCCAAATACTTTTAATAAATATTACTGTGCTACGAGTTACAGCTTTCCTAAATTTCTGGCTTTGGTTCTTTTTGTACTGCCTATGAGTTTTCACTATTGAAACAGGAAATATCTCCTACAATCCAATATATGTTTGCTTTGATATAAATTCTTCCAGTTCATTGGACTTATTCCTGAGTAAATTTGCAGGTGTAATATGTATGATATGAATATGTATTTGATTTATCTATTATTTATTTATTTATTAATTCAATTTATATGCCGCCCCTCTCCGAAGACTCAGGGCGGCTCACAATGCATTTAAAATCATTATAAAAAACATTTAAAAATTAAAAACATTAAAACTTATTCACACCATTCATGGCCAGATCTCGCTGGATCGCAAGAACAAGATCAATGGCCCCAGGCCTGCCCGAAAAGCCAGTCTTCACCGCTTTTCGGAAGGCCAATAGGGTGGGGATGGTCCGGACCTCACAAGGTAACTGGTTCCAGAGAGCCAGGGCAGCCACAGAGAAGGCCCTCCCCCGTGGGCCTGCCAGCCGGCATTGTTTAGCTGACGGGACCCGGAGGAGACCAACTCTGTGGTCCCGTCGCTGGGAGCTATGCGGTAGAAGGCAGTCTCAAAGATAACCTGGCTCTGAGCCATGTAGGTCTTTAAAGGTAATAACCAACACCTTGAATTGTGACTGGAGACCAATAGGGAGCCAGTGCAGCTCACGGAGAATTGGTGTAATGTGGGTGTACCTAGGTGCACCCATGACAGCTCGCGCGGCTGCATTCTGGACCAACTGTAGTCTCCGAACACTTTTCAAGGGTAGCCCCATGTACAGCGCCTTGCAATAATCTAACCGTGAAGTGACAAGGGCATGAGTGACCATGAGGAGAGCCTCCCGATCCAAGTAGGGTCGCAATTAGTGCACCAGGCGAACCTGTGCAAAGGTCTTCTATATGATGCTTCTATTTTATTTAAAGTATGATGGGCATTGTTGTTACAGCTTTATGACCCTCATTTTATATTGCTTTCTTGGATAATTTCTTGAAATTTCTTATACATATTGACAAAAAAAATCAAAATTATATTTCTGAATTATCCCTTCATAAAGCCTACAAAAACAACAATTATATTTCTTTTAAACTGAGCATGAGATATCTGGTCAGGAATGAGTCAGGGATCAAAAGCAATATCTATTTCCGTTTGAAGGTCATGATAGGAGATCTTGTTACTTCCAGTAAATTGAGTGCTAGAAAAACCAGAGATTACTTTTTGTTTCCTTTTGCCACATAGAAGACATACTGCTCTATATAGCTAAAAAATTAAGCTTCAGAGAAAATTCAAAGGGAGTTTATAAGAGCTGTTTCTCACAATTTCATTTTTTAAATGAAAGATTAATTTTAGTAAGCATCCAGCTTATTCAGTTTGGAAGGATTCTGTCATAGATACTATCAAAAGCTGCTGAGAAGTCCAAAAGAAATAACACCTTTTTTTTTTGCCTCAAGAAAGCTAGAAAGGCTAATTAAAGAAGATAAAATTACTTTCATGTTTTTATTTATTTATTTATCTATTTATTTATTTGTTCGTTTGTTTGTCAAGCATATATAAGATTACAGATAAAAATATAAACATGATTGTGAATACATGAAATACATGAAATGTATAAATATGGTTATGAATACATGAGGTTACAAATGAAAGGGGACATTAGGACAGGTATGGTTGGTGCACTTATGCACGTCCCTTACAGACCTCTTAGGAATGGGGTAAGGTCAACAGTAGACAGTCTAAGGTTAAAGTTTTGCGGGTTTGGGGCAGAAACCACATGTCAAATGCTAGAGTTGATAGACAGCTACACATTACAACATTTTAACAAAGGAAAAGATTTTGCAGTATAGTTATTTATACAGAATAATATTTTCCGAGGAAAGCCTGAAAACAACTTATTTCAAAGTGCAAAATTAGTGATCTTGAGAACTTAACTATCCCTTCCTTTCTTATAAGTCTGAACACACAAAGGTAGGCAAGGATTGAATGCAATGGTGATTGTCAAGACTTGTAGACTCCTGTCCACTTTCTTGGAATTCACATGCAAAATGTCAGAAATAGTGTAGGGCCGTGATGGTGAACCTATGGCACGTGTGCCACAGGTGGCACACAGTGCCCTCTCTGTTGACATGTGAGCCATCACCCCAGTTCATCTCCACCACGCAAGCACATGTGCCTCCCACTGGCCAGCTGGTTGTCGGGTCTCTGCCGTGCATGCGTGGGGGGCAGGGCCTGTGCGGGGGATATGTGCCCATGCGCGGGGGAATGGGGCACATACGGGGGGCTGTGCTCACATGTGTGGGGGGCATGGGGCATGTGGGGGGCTGTGCGCGCACTAAGATAATTTATAGTTGCTTCATAGCTATTTAATATAATGCCTTTTTTATTCATTACAATTGAATCTGTATGTTTATGCAGCTTAAATATAGAGAAGAGGGTGAGAAATTCAAGTCTGTTTTTCACTGGGATGTAAAATCTAGAGACATGGAAGCCACACAGAAAATGCAACAAATAAATCAGGTAAAAAGCTGTTAAGTCATCAAGACTTAATGTACTAATCTTCAGCTCTTCACAGTTTTCTTGTGCAGTTTGATTGAGTCACCAGATAGTTAGACCAGAAACCTGGCTGTTCAGTTTCCCAATGGCACAACCTTTGTTACTATAATTGAGTTTCTAGCATGCCATTGACTGCCATTGTTTTCATATTTTCAAGCATTATGGACTTCTCAAGAAAGCTGGGTCTTTGCATAATGTTTCCAAAATATGATAAGCTGAGCTTGGTTATTTGTGCCTCAGGTAAGAATCTGCCTTGCTGTTCTTTGAGTATTATCCAAAGAGTCCATTGTCTGGCACTATATTGTCACTTTAACCACAAGACCAGTGTGGTTTTCTTGATATGAAACTGAGTGGTTTACCATGTGCCAGTATAGATGTTACCTTTGCTGTTGTCACTGATCATTTTTTTCCAGTATGGTCTTCAATTAATGCTATCAGATATAGGTAGCACCTTGCTTTCATTGGCGAGCTAAAATTACTTTCTAATCTTCGGTGACTCTCCTGTGTGCATATACAATACTTTGCAACCATTCCTCCCTTTCTCTTACCTATCATGATATGGAGTAACAAGACTTGCGGACTGGGGACTGCCATTTAACAACATGTAGCCTGTATATTTTTACACAGTATGCATGCATATTAGAAATATTTAATTCACTTTTTTATGTTTTAATTTAATTTAATTTAATTTAATTTAATTTATTAATTTATTTTAATTTGGCTCTCAGCATGAGTTTGTAACAGTTCTTACTTGTACCATTGATATGCTGTAACTTTTATCCAACCCTCATTTGGTTCTCTGAAGAATGAGCCATACAGTATATGACCATGTCTGAATTACTGGTGGCCTGATCTGAAGATTATGTTGACTTTATGCAAAGCTTAGAATGGTAGCTTTGTACAATTCTGGCTGCAGGCAAAGTATTTACTTCTGAGTAGACACATACAGAATTGCATGTTTATTTATACTTATGTCACATTCATCTTCAGCTGTTTTGGTTAGATATTTATAATTTTATTTTAAAAATAGAAAGAAAAGAAGTTAATTCTATCATATACCAAAAGTAATTGAGTGGGAAGATGAAACTCAAAATGATTATTACTTGCAGATAACTCCACTAAGACTTATTTGTGGAATACACAATATCACCAACAGCCAGCCACCTTTTTGCTAAGGTGCTGATGTGAATTTAGACCATGTGGTTAATTTATATTCAATTCTGCAAATGCATAACATATTTGAGCAAACTATGCTCTAGTTATGGCCAATATTTTTTTAAAGAAAAAAAATGGTAACTGAATTTTTAACGTGAGACACCATAGTTAGATTCATGAATATGAAAAACAAAACTGCCTTGCAATTACATAATGTTGTAATTCTGGCAGATGTACTGGACAGAGGAGATTAGGATGTTACTTTATTGATTTCTAGTCTATATCCAGCTTGCTGAAACGTCCTGGAACTGAAATAAGAAACAGTTACTGGTATATGTAATTCACTCCTCATATTCATAAAAGGGGAAATGACATTTTCAGTTCCTATACAAAGGCAATAAGATCAGTGTAAAATTGATACAAAATCAGGGGTGAAATGCTACTGGTTTGCTCCAGTTTTGGCAAACCGGTAGTGATAAAAACTACTAGTTCAGGAGAACCGCAAAAGCTACCGGTTCAGGTGAACTGGTAGTTTAAAAAGCTACCAGTCCAGTTGAACAGATAGTTTAAAAAAGCTATGATCCAATGATCAGCTGTGCCGCGTGGTTTAGCTTTGCTAGAAAGCAGGATTTTCTGCTTTCTAGTGAAGCTAAATCACGCGGCACAGCTGATCCCTCCCTTTGCTGTTCTACTTACCTTCCCAAGCCTCCTTTTGGTGTGTATTGTGCATGTGCACGCTGTATGTGTTTGGTGTGGATGTGCGCACGCAGTGCACATTTGGTGCGCATGCACACACACAGAGTGCGCTTGGCACGCAGCGCGCATGCGCAGCCAGCGAATTGGTAGCAAACCAGTTCAGATTTCGCCACTGTATAAAATACATAAAATAAATATGTACACATCCAGTCTTCTATTTATAAATACTACTTAGAAAACTAACTCATTTTTGGAAACCCAATAAAAATGGATGTAATCTTTGTACTAATTCCTTACTATACATCTATTCTTTTTAGAAAACCTACCATGATGTATGTAACAAAAGCAAATCCTGGTATAGAGAAACTATCCCACAGTTGGAAATGATCAAGATAGCACAAACGCAGAAAAGTCTTAGTCATGTAAGTAAATGTAAAGTAAAATAAATACTTTATGACATCGATCTGTAAAACAAATACTATTTCTCATGATGGGTTAGTTCCTCAGCTAACTGTCTTAAGGAAACATGTGGAAATAAAATGCTGTCCTTATTCTTCCTGTCACATATAGCCTTCACAGACTGTGTTCACTTTTTTAAAAAAATATTGGAAATTACCTATACATTGCCAACAATGTATGAAGGGGATTTGGAACTGATAGAAAAAGAAATATTTGAAACTCTGTTTGTCTGTTTTTGAGAAATAATTTCATGGCCAAGTGTAAATGCATACATACTTGTTTTGTCTAGCTGAAGAATAACCAGGAATATGAGCAGCAAAACAGAAAAGGAAGCTTTCCATGTTCTATGACTCCATCATATCAGATTGCCAAGAAGGCCACAGAGCTATCCAGTGATGTGAGTTTCTGAGAATGTATTTGGGGAGAGAGCAATGAGATTTTATTTATTTATTTATTTATCAAATTTAGGCCATAGATTGTGCTAGGATGATAGCTGTCGGGAATTCTTTAAGGATTAAAGCCAATGCTTATAAAATTGTTTGTGAGTATGACTTTTTGGTCACCCAAAAAGTGTGCCTATGCCAGGGGTGTCAAACTCGATTTCATTGAGGGCCACATCAGGGTTGTGATTGACCTTGGCGGGTACGGGTGTGTGTGTGCAGCTCGACGTCACTTATGTGACCTCAGGGGACACCTTTGGTGGCCTGAGTGCTCTGCCAGTGAAAACGGGCTCCCGAGCTCTGTTTCGGCTGCAATGGTCTCCTGCAACCCTCTGCCAGTGAAGATGGAGCTCGGAGGGGGGTTGCACACAGCCCTCCCAAGGTCCATTTTTGCTGGCAGAAGCACTGTGAGCCAGTCCTTCGCTGTTTCCAGGGTGACCCTGTGGGCCAGATCTAAGCACACTGCGGGCTGGATCTGGCCCCCAAGCCTTGAGTTTGACACCCCTGGTCTATGCAGTCTCTGACTGTTATATGCTGCCAAGAGTCACTTCTCATGACATGGATAACTATATAAATTTTACTAATAAATAAACAAAACAAACTAATATAGCATTTTGATTAATAAATGTATTTATTTGGGATATGAACAAAAAACAAAATGTTTTAACAACTGAGGATCAAAGTATTTAAAATTACCATTGTCTAGAAACTGGGTAATGTTACAAATAGTTATTTCCATCCCATAAACTTTTCAGAATTTCCATACAGTTTTGAAGGATTTTTCCTTGTAATATTATCAGGCTTTTGCTATACGATATATTTATATTTATGTGTCCATTGTCATGTCCGTGTTTTAAAATGAACATCACTGGCAATTAATTGGCCTGTAGAGAATAAAATCAGCATAATGGTTTGACAAATAAGGCCAGAATGTAAGTTCAACATCCTTTCATCAAAACAAGATGGCACTTCATATTCACCTGTCTTATGGAATAATATCATCTAGAAATCTGTGTAGCTCCCACCTTACTTGTCATTAAATATTGTTTGAAACCCTTGAGGCTTTTCCCTCAGGCCTTGGTTGATATGCCTTAAGAGTTGCTAAGGATACGGAAGGATGGTTTTGGTCCCCTAACACTTGCTATTTTATGGACTTTTTTGGTCACATAATACTGTTGTTTTAAAATTCTGTTTAGCTACCAAGAATCTTCTGGACTGGGATGACTTAGAAAATAAATTAATTAATTGATATTGAGTCCAACTAAAGTAATAATACTGAGAGGCCTAGTAAAATTTTTGTAAAAAGCAAAAATTTAGGTGCTATTTTAAAATCCTGATTATGTCATTTTCATAGGGAAACAGATCACATTTGTTGTGGTCCAGTATTTTACACACATGCACATTTGTTGATTGCAACATAAAGCACAGATACTGAGAGTGAATTACATACATACATATATCCCAATACTTGCCTGGAATATAGTAAGGTAAAGGTTCCCCTCGCACATATGTGGTAGTCGTTCCCAACTCTAGGGGGCGGTGTTCTGTTACAAAGCTGAAGAGCCAGCGCTGTCTGAAGACGTCTCTGTGGTCACGTGGCATGACTAAACGCCAAAGGCACACGGAACACTGTTGGCATATAGTAGAGTCTTATAATAACAGAAAACCCAAAGAGAAACTGAATTCTGCTTCTGATTTAGATTGTTCTTATTCTGAACAATTATAAAGGTGAAAGTATTCCAAATTATATCTATTTATCTTAATACAGTATATACTTGTAATGTATATAGAGAAAATATTAGAGGCTGGCCTTACCAAAGATATGTGTTCAGGATTCTGTATATTTAAAATAATAATATGATACTACTATCAATAATTTTTATTTCTTTCAAATTATAAATTGATATTACATTAAGTAGTCATCTTAATCACTTTTATCTTACCTTAAATATCACTCAAGTCTTGTTTGTAGATTTCAGATTTGTCTAGAACTTTTTTCATGTATGTCTAAATAGCCAATAAACTCAACTTATTTAGCAAAAAGACAGGATTCCAAGTTCATGTATTAATGAAATAAGAATAGGTGTAGACATCTCTGTTACATAAATAAAACAAAAATCAGTGTTTTTAATCTTTTTTTATTAGTCCATGAATACCACTAGTGTTTAATAAAACCTTATACTCAGCTCTCCATGGTAATTTTCAGAATTTTCAGTTATGCAGGTAACAGGTTCTAAAAAAAGAAAAAGAAAAAAGAAAAGAGAGCATATACTTTGACCTAAGTCAAACCTAAATCAAAGTATAAGCAGACCGTATAGGTATAGAAGTTGAATAAATCATTTCAGTCCAAAATATAAAACTTTGCAGAAACTGAAACCAAATGAAAACCTACTAGATATTCCTGCCCTTTTCTGTTTAGTAGCAAGAAATACGATTTTTTTTTCTTTATTTATTTTCAAGAAATGTTGTCTTCTTTCCATCCCTAGGTGGAATACAAACAGGGACATAAAGAACATGTTTCCAAATTCAGCAGTGTTATGGATACTCCAGAAATACTTCATGAAACAGCTGGAGGCCAGTTCATGAGTGAAGTAAGTATAAAGAAAAATTATATGCATGAGTCATCTTACTATTTCTTACTTACTTATCTTTCTATAGCTAGATTGATATATAATATAAAATAATTGACTTGTTTAATTTTGCCTCAGTCAATATGTATGTATTGTATTACTTCTGGGTCTGCATGGCATTCCTCAGCGAACAATATCGGACAGGGGCGTACAATTCACTGCCAAGTTTTGGCAGAAAACAATATATGTATTGTTTTGTATATTGACCTAGGCCAGTGGTAGGCAAACTTGTCTCTTTCACACCCTGTGGACTTCAACTCCCAGAATTCCTAAGACAGCCAAGCTGTCT
>JANHZT010007672.1:0-11223 GCA_032468215.1 Stegonotus admiraltiensis | reverse complement strand
CGATCTCCAAGCTGTTTTAGGAATTCTGGGAGTTGAAGTCCACAGAGTGTGAAAGAGACAAGTTTGCCTACCACTGACCTAGGCCGTGATTTATATGAATTGGGTTTATATCTCTGTTGCTATAGCTTTACACATTCTTAACTTTTTTTCAGTTTAAATACCCAGAAGAGTATGAACAACAAAGAGGGAAAGGAAGCTTCCCTGCTATGATAACACCAGCTTATCAGATTGCTAAAAGAGCCAATGAACTTGCTAGCGATGTAAGTTCTACAAGTCACGAATAGAACACATTCTGTCTATAAGATAACATATGCTCTGTAAGTCATGCTAAATCAAAGCTACATCTGTACCATATTTTTTTAAAAAATAAGGCATTTTCTGCAGTGGGAAAAATTACAAATATTATCCTAGTTTTGAAAAGGACAGTTTAACAGGTCAATTGTTCCTTACTATGGAACATTTATGCTAAAAAAATGAATTTTAGGATGCAAGAAAAGGACAAATTAATCTCAGAATGGTGGAAAGATGGCACTCCCAGATATAGGAATTAGGTGTAAATGCTTATATTTAGTCATGTAAGGGATTGCTTCATCAGTCTTTTGGCTGATGTGAGAACAGTGGTCATTGGCTATTCGGTTTTTAAATATGACTTTTTGGGAAGCTTTGGGAAAAGAAGATAATCACCAATACACACTAATATAAATTAAGGAAGAAAAAAACAAAAAAACAAAAAGAAAGCAAAAAGTGCAAGAAAAGAAAACAATTGGAAAATAGGGAAGAAAGAAAAAAAATTACAGATGTGGTTTCCAATATTCTTCACTTCATTTATAAGGACAATTATAATTTAAGCTTTCTCTCTTAAATCGTGTCTTCTTCTTTCTATAATATATCCTGTTTAATCATCAAATCCATAAATCCCAAGTTCATTTTTTTTTCATTTTTACACTCACAAGAGGTTTCCAGTTACCAATAAATGTAGGTAATGTCTTCTCTATTTTTCTTCCACTTTTTTCTTTTTTTGTTTATTTACTTATTTTATGTTCTGCACATTTATATAGAAAGTAGTCAATTAGTCTTAGTCCTAAAGAATGTCAGAATAAACTCATTTCTTTTATTATCATTTCTTTCAGGTTAAGTATCACCAAAGATATGAAAAAGAAATTAAGGGAAAAGCAAGTCATTCTGTTGGCACATTAAGAGAAAATGTAGATCAATTTAATCAGGTAACAATCAAATTGATTCACAGGTATTTTATTTCAGTGTGCTTCTAAAATAATGGTTTCAGTCTACATATTATGAGTAGTGGTTCCTCTTGTAGTTCAGGACTTTTGATTCCCTTGCATTAGTGCCCCACATGCTACTTCTTGAAATGGTGAATTTTAGAATAAAATGAAATGGGGATATGGAGGTTCAGCTAGATGCAAAAATTAGGTATGTCAGCTGTTTGTAAGAATTTATTAGATAGTAGAATTTTTTATTTTCTTTCATTGATATGGCAAGATAAGAGAAAGGTTTCTCCATACCCTTAGCAAGGAAATGATTAATATGTTCCACTATATTTATTAATTTATTAAATTCATATACTGTATTTTCTGCATCCCATGGTTGTATGGATTTCTTAGAATAGTATACGTAATCTATTGCAGTGCTTGGTTTTAAGTAAGCAATGTCATGCAAAGATAAGAAAAAAGAATAAGTAAAGTAAAAAAAATTAAAGGCAAATAAAGAAAAAATCTAGCTAAATTTACTTCACAATAACACCGTTGTACACCACACTTTTCATTTTGTTTCCATCACATATATCAATTCATACATTGCCTTTAGTGTGATCTACAAATAAATGAATGGATTAAAAAGATGATGCCTTCAATATGGGTTATAATTTCATATGTTCCTGTTAGGAATTTAACTACTCTCTTACATTGTCCATTTGATGTTGCAATATATGGAAGTGGTACTGCTTACAAAGGCTAATATTAAAATGAGATATAAAAATCAATAAGTAATTGATCACTGCTGAATATTCTTCAGGATTATATGCAAGAATACGAAGAGCATAGAGGAAAAGGCAGTTTCCCTGCTATGATCACACCAGCATATCTAAATGCTAAGAAGGCAAATGAATTGGCTAGTGATGTAAGTATGAAATTGGATGTCTCAGCTACCATGGGCCAGATCCAAAATGCTTGCTATAGTTTATCTGGTGTCATATTATTTGAGCAACTAAAGTCCTTTGAAGACGTTAGCTGTTTTTTTGTGATCTACTAAATGACCCTTTGTTTGAATTCTGATTGAGTATGCTCTAAATGCATGCTTTCAGAACTAGAAGCAATATTTTAGTTAGAAATATTTTATTACTATTAAAAGAAGAAATACTCATTTTCTATATTTATCTTTAAATAAACTTTAAATAAACTGTATTCTAGTATACATCTTGGGAAGGTCTATCTATGTGGTTGCTAAGAAGCAACCATAACTCATGGCATATAATTAGCTGCAGTATTCTAGCACTCTACCAATCTCTACATGTTTTTAAGTCTGTAGTAATACCTACAGTTAGCAATAAAGGATTCGAACAGGTGGTTCATGAACTATTTAGCACATGCATATGTCTTGCAATGTTTTCTAGTGTACATAATCAAAAACAGACATAGTTTATTTACTTTTCCAACGTATGCAGTTAATGAAAATTATTATAGTATATTTTGCATAAAGAACTAACACAGCATTTAATATTATATAAACTAGTATTTCAAAACAATCCTGTGAAGTATGTGGAAGCTGAATCCAAATTTTTTACCTCAAGCTTATTGTAATGTTTTGCTTTCATATTTTGTAACTGGATAGAACAAATTATTTTTATACTGGAAGACATTTGCTCAAATATGTTTCCAAAGTTTCTTTGATTTATTGGATGCAGATATGGTTTCTTAAAGTTTATCTCATGAATGAGAACAAAAGAGTTCTGGAGTTTTATGACATTTTTTCCCAATGTATCGTTGCTTACAAATATGCAAACAGTGCTTATATAGGATGTAATAAGATTCATAAAATAACAAAATTGCAAACACATTAATGCAGCATGATATGCAGTTTCAAATATTCTGATGGACATTGAAGGAAAATTTTAATTGTTTTCCTTCTGAAAATAATATATCTTGAAACTGTGTTTGATATAGAACCTGCTGCTATTTGCTGAAGCAAGTTGCTAGTGTGGAATGTGTGTGTGTGTGTGCGCATACACCCACACCCACAATTTAGTTGACACCACTATGAAGCAGCTATTGTTAGTTTGAAAAATAGAAAAAGTAAATCAAATCAAATATTTATTCAAAAGCAGGTTAACAGCATGTCTAGATCAACTGTACCTGACTTTGTATATATTAATTTCTTTTTCACTCATACATTTATTGAACCAATAGCACCATGGGGTAAATTATAGGTTCACTAAAATGATTGTCTTACCAATCTTCGGCAATAGCTAAGTAAATGAAAAATATGGTTTGCCTGTAGCTGTTACACCACATTTCTTTTTCAGATTAAATACAAGAAGGATTTTTCCCAAATGAAAGGAGCAGCCCATTACCACTGTCTTTCAGCCCAAGACAATCTAGCTCTGAAGCAAGCCCAGGATGTGAACAAGCTGTACAGTGAGGTAAAATCATATATCTTGATTGACAATAAATGTAGAGGTGATTTTTATAGGTAAATTATTGTTACTTATTATTTTATTTTTATTATAGTTATTTACATGTAACTTTGTCACACTTATCACAGAGTTACTTTCTACCTCTGAAACACTGATAGCTTATTTCTAAAACTACCACTGTTCCATCATCCCTTACTTTTTCATATAAAAAATATCAGGTTTTTTATTTTAAATCAGTGCAAGAGAAGCTTCACCAGAGCAAATAAATTCAGAAAAAAGTTCTGCATTTGTATGAAAGTGATAGACAATAGGTTTGGTTACTGTTGTCAAAGTATAACAGCTGTGCCAATCTCCTGAGGTGTGATTCCCCCTTTTCATCTGCAAAAGGTGCTGATATATGTATGATATATGAGTATTTTTTCTGTCTGTTTGTCAGTCTATCACCTTACACATATCTTTTTGTTCTTGTTGATTCTAATTTTTAAGGTTGAGTATAAGAAGGATCTGGAGAACAGTAAAGGCCACAGTATTAACTACTGTGAGACTCCTCAATTCAGGAATGTTAACAAGATCTCAAAATACACCAGTGATGTAAGTCTTAGTTATTTGTGTGCACTTCTACGAAAGCTTAATTTAGGTACTGTTGAAATCACAGTTTCTATATAAGTGACTTTCAGAAAAAAACAAATAGCTTAGATCAAGAGAGTTTGCATATAAATTAATCAGTAGTCCAATAATTTATGTTAATCTTAACCTTAATTATCTTCATCTGTTATGTTTTATAGTCTCAATTATCAAGTAGCCTTGGTTATCAATTTTGAATTTAAATCAAAGAGCAAAATATAGGCCAAACAGATTATAACCCAATAACATTTTGTTATCAGTTTTTAAGTAACAGCAATTGAATTTGGATATTATATGCCTTATGATGAGAAAGGCTCATAATATCAACATTTTATGTATTTAGAAAAACATGATATCCTATTAAAAATAATCTATATTGAAGTTGTAAATCAGTATGGTTAAATTGGATTCCACTATGGTCTTTTGTTCATAAATAAGTGGATGTTTTCTAACTAGAATAGCACCAAAATAAAATGAAAATGCAGAATCATCTTTCGAAATAACAATACAGTTACACCCTATCAGTTCTTACATTGTTTTAAATTATCTGTTAAGTCTTTGCTTCTTTGTTGCAAGGGAGAAGTAATAATATTTATATGTGAGAGATGCTTTGTGTTTGTGTTCAGCTCAAATATAAAGAACATTACCAGAACCAGAAAGGCCATTATGAAGGAGTTGGCATGGACCGGCGCACACTGCATGCCATGAAGGTTGGAAGTTTGGCAAGCAATGTAAGCTGTTTAAATCGGATTGTCTTTAATTATTTTCTATATATCATTTCAAAATGATATCTAGTTTTTGCTTCCCGAAATGAAAGAGAGCCACACTTTTAATTATATCTTAAGAGCTGCAGGAACAGCCGTATATATTTCTGTACTGTTCAAAGGACATATTAAAAATTAATTTTGCATAAGGATATATCATGCCAGTAAACATGTATTTTGGATCACTAGAGGAAACAATGGTTTTTTCTTTCATTTATGTGGCAGGTGGTTCAATTCCTCTTAGAATGTATTTTGTTAATTGACATGTTATGAGTCTTGGGACTAGGCATTGAAATAATTGAATTAATAATAACTTAATTTTTAAGGAAGGGCATTCCTTTGTTCCCCATGCTTATAAAAGTTTAGTTCATAAACTGCTGTTTCTGCCACCTCTTATTTTGATATCTTATTTTGATACTTTGAATACTTAAATACTTTGTATTTAATCCAATATTTTTGGTATTGAGTGAGATGGCATTTCTTACTTACATCTCTTGAAGCATGTTATTTACAAATGTACAAGACACTAAAAAACATGACACATATGGAAGGGAATGCTCCCATAGATCATAGTGGGTATGCACAGCTGAAGAAATCTCTGCAAATAATTCTGTTATCTTTGACATGAATGATCCTGATCTTGCTTTGTTGGTTAAGTTTAATAGTTTCCATTTTTCCTTGTCATATAACTATTTAAAAATGGATAGTTTTAAAAAGGTGGTTGTTTTTGTGCTCCTTGTATTCCAGATAGCCTATAAATCTGACTACGCACATGATGAGTCTAACTACAATTACCCAGTGATCCTGACCCCCTCCTATCAGACAACAAGGAAGCTGGATCCTCTGAAAGATGTAAATAGCTTATTTGCATGACTTATTTTGCATGACTTGCCATCTCCTGTAGGGAAAAGTATATTTTGTGGCCTTTGTAAAACAGTTGTCTTAACTGCAGTGACAGACATAGACATTGAAACCCGTAGAACAGCAGGTTGTTTTCTAACTGATAGGCTAGGCTCATGAACTGCCAAGGGACTGAGAATAAGAGATACAATCTGCTGTATTTAGATAGACTGGCATCAGTCCTGTTCTTGTTGCTTGCAACTAAATGTCATTACTATAATTATCTAGCAAAGGGACTTCTACGTTACCACAATTGTACTGGTTTAATACCAATATAAGAGGTACAGCATCCAGTTTTCTATATATTGATTTGTTGGTTTCATTGCACTTTATGTGGGGTAGTCTTAAAATGGTTTGAAATGCAACAGCTTGGATGCTATGTGGCGTATGGTACCCAAATCATAAAATTGTGCACGGAAATTTTTGCTCTGCTTTCCAGTTACCTAGCAAGATTAGTTAAGAAATTGTAAATCGAAGTCCTAGATTACTCAGGAACTGATCAACTGAGACCTCCCCTTCCTCCCCATTAGGATTATGACTAGTCAATGGAAATCTTCATGAAAAGCCTTTCTAAAGATGCTGTCAGGAACTTGCTTATTTGGCATCCAGAAAAGGGTCTTTTGCCTTGCCACTAATTTTTTTATCCTTCAGAAGACCAGTGAAGACATCTCTCTCTTAAGAGGCTTTGATTGATAATTGATATTTTTATTAACCTTAATGAACATTTTTTTAAAAAAATTTTTTTACCTTATGCATTTTATTGATTGATTGATATCCACTGAAGTGCTCAAATTTAGCAGAAAGGGAGAGTTAAGTCAGAGTAGTTATATTCTGTATATATTCTTCTATAATGAAACTCAGGGAAGAGTATCAGTTATTCTTGTTTTTAAGCATAATGGTCACAAACAGAAATTAATGAAATCTAATCTAATCTCCTTCCTGGCTAATAGATTCAGAGCATTTTAGTTTCTAAAAGTTTGCTAAATCTTGCCCGGAATCTTGGAAATTACATTTTGGAGAAGGAACTGGAAATTTTCTCCTGATTTCTTGCATACATATAGTTTCTTGAAATGTAGGCAACCTAGAACTGCTTTCCTACGCACACAAAATGACTTATGCAAACATATCACTTAAATAGCTTAGGTGACAAGGATAGCTCAGTTCAGGGCATAAAGGTCTACATCTGTTCAGTTATTGTGGATTCATCCTAATTCAAAGATTTCACATTAGCTTTCTAAATACTGTACTTTTCAATTGAAAATGTATATTCCATTTTGGGATTTTGTTACTAGCTAAAAATGGTATAAAAATAATAGTAAATCGAATAATAAATAGGGTACTAAAAATAGTAATTCCCTATTATGTTTCTAGCAGAAGAAAAAGATAGCCATTCAATGTCTTATTTTTGTTAAAGTACTTCCAGATAATGCAATGTAGGGAGTTGTGTTCCACTGAAGGAGCTGCCTTCTATTGTATCTGATCATTGACCCATCTAACTGAGTTTGTATAGACTTCTGAAACTTTGGAGAGTTACATTAGATTTTGATTCTCAATAACTATAGACTGGCTTTCTGATCTTGGGTTCCTAAATATTTGTATTGAAATTTGTATTACCCTGGTCATAGGAAACCATGATTATCAGGAATATGAAACTGTACTTTGAAATCATCTAGAGAACCAGTTTGGGGAAATATATTTGGTTGTGGCAGTCCAGGATTTTCATATCTTCGTCAGCTCAACCTAGAATGCCAAAGTTGAGAGTCAGACCTGTGCCAAGGTTTTAATAATTTTAAATTTCAAATAATGGCTTTTATTCTTTAATAAATGGAATTAATGGAAATAAAAAAGAAAAATTTGGTTCCACCTTAAATCACAGTAAAGATTCAAAATCCTTACTATAAAAAGTTTTGATTTTAGCACTCTGCTTGTTAACTTGCTTTTCTGGCACACCTGTTTGAACTGGAGTACACATATGCAGATAATAAGGTATTATCTGCATTATTTGCTTACATATTTTTTAAGCTGTAGAATAAAGCTGCCTAAGTAATCAAACAACAGTCAGAAGAATAACTAGTCCAAGAAAGACTAATTCCTACACATCTAAGCAGTGTAGATATGGATTTTAGAGGCCCAGCCTTATATTCAGGGTTGAAATAAGATCCATTGAAACTGTATAAAACTAAATTTCATACTTTCAAATATTATTGAGGTGCTACATATCTTTTTCCCTCAAAGCACTCACTCCTATTGCAGACACAAGCTGAAGGATGCCCTTCTTTTCATCAAGTCATTCTGTTGACTTCCAACATTTAGAGCCATATTCTTGTTTCCTCCCCCACCAGAAATCAGAGCCATATCAGAGCCATGGAATTTCACTGTATTTCTAGGTGATCTGCTGAAACAAGAATGGCTTATCAAATTAAAAAGAATGCATTGAATGCAGATTACCTATATCATGTTAGAAGTGTTTTATGGATGACATGGTTTAAATATGTCCCATTTCATTTTTAAAAAGTCTCTAAATGAATTATTTTTAAATGATATAGAATTTTAACCTTAGTAAAGAAGTAATCAATCAACCAACCAACCAACCAACCAACCAACCAACCAATCAATCAATCAGAGATGAATAATGATTAAGTTCTGATAAAAATATTAATTGTACCTTGCACTGTGATCTGAAGGTTTTTGGATGAGATCAACATTTTAATTTTGAAAGTTTGTATAATCTGAATGTTTACTTGTTTTAATTTTAGGCAAACTACAGGCAAAATATAGATAAATTGAAATATAGCTCTGTTACGTGCACACCTCAGATCCTTCAAGCAAAAATCAATGCCCAGCAACTTAGCGATGTAAGTTTATTATGATTGTCAATATAGCTCTGTTACGTGCACGCCTCAGATCCTTCAAGCAAAAATCAATGCCCAGCAACTTAGCGATGTAAGTTCTATTATGATTGTCAAATAGTTATCCCAAAACACAGCAACTTTGCATGAGCAAACAGGTATTTATTCCTGGAAAGAATAATACAAATTTATCAAGGGCAACACTGTCTACTTGAACACACAGCTCTGATAGATGGGTGCTTTTGCCAGGTCCCTTTGGCCATTGAATAGCTTTTCATCTCGTTTCTAACAAGAATAAGAAGGATTAGCAGATTCAGTGTCTCCTTCTGGGCCATTGTGTGAGTTGGGCTAAAAGAGACAATAGCAGTGGATACGACGAGGAAGAACAGTGTACAAAAGACAACTAGTCCCTCAGAGTATAGAGACTCAAAGTATATTTTGATTTGATGATGGATGTGAAACAGGTCTCTGTGGCTTGTTCGACACACATAATCAAAATAAAACCAGGATGCTATAATCCAGGAACCCTGGTGGCATGGTGATTAGAAGTAGTATTGCAGGCTAACTCTGGCCACAGCCAGGAGTTGATCCTGACTGGCTCAAGGTTAACTCAGCCTTCCATCCTTCTGAGGTCAGTAAAATGAGGACCCAGATTGTTGGGGGCAATAGGCTGTCATTTGTAAATTACTCAAGAGAGTGCTGTAAAGTTCTATGGAATGGTATATACGTCTAAGTGCTATTGCTATATCATAACTGAAAAACCATAGACTGTTCAGTGACACAAATACTTCAGAGAAACATGCAATAGTTAGATGGTAATTAATCATGTCTACCAGATATTTATTTTTGTAATTATCTTTTGTTCATAAAGGATTCAGTTTTTATATATTACACAATTTTTATGGGATTGGAATATTAAAGTTGAGACGTTATTTTATATGAGATGATATCTGTAACATATCTGTACAAATAGAAACTAAACTTGAATGTCTTCATACTGAGTAATTAAGTGCTTTCATGAAGCAAAACAGGCTAGCTAAACTGAAATAATTATTCACTCCCTTTCGAAGATTTTTCTAGGATGATGAAAATGGAAGGCAATCATATCTTAACGGTCACAGTAGTTGATATACATAGAAGATGACCGTTTTAGTTATGACATCTATGATTATGTAAAATCTAATATGTTAATAAATAGAACAACTTAAAAAATGAATGGCAGAATTTCAATGAAAATTAAATGAATATTTACTAACCAAATTTCCCCAATATTATACAGTATAGTTTTTAATCATTCAGACCTTCTTTTCAACACATGTGAGAATATATTCTTTGAGAATACCTTCTATTTATTCTTTATTTATTAATATGCTAACAAAATATTAGTCATTATAATTTATATTTTATTTTGCATTCATATTTTTCAATGACAAGTTGCTATATTATAGGGTAACATGAAGATTTTACATCCTTTTTTGAGATGTAGCATAGCTTCACAATAGCATTATGATCTTGATTAATTACAAATCTTTAAAAACATGTTTTTGACTTTTGCCAGCTGAATTATCGAGCCAACTATCAGAAAAACAAATCGCATTATACTTTGCCTCAAGATGTACCAGAGCTAGTGAAGGCAAAAGCCAATGCAGAATTATACAGTGAGGTAAGTTTTTTCCTTATTCCAGTGTAGATATTGGTTTAAGTGAATGCAAGACAGCACTTCAAACATTCAACAACTTTCTGCTGCATGAAAGAGAGAAAAGGAAGCCATTAGAGAAAGAGAAAAGGGCGGATATGAAGGTTTTGTTTTTAGCTTTAAACTATTTTGCTTCAGCTAATCAGCCATGGCATGGAGCCAGTGGTGGGATTCAGCCAGTTCGCACCACTTCAGGAGAACCGGTTGTTAACTTTCTGAGCAGTTTAGCAAACTGGTTGTTGGAAGAAATCATTAGGGCAGAGAACCAGTTGTTAAATTACTTGAATCCCACCACTGCATGGAGCCTTGAAAATGTTCTAGATTGCCCACACCTGCTATAGTGATTTATCTGTAGAGTCTGCCAATTGAACTTTGTAAGAATTGCTTCTGAGTAAGCACAGGCACAGATTAGTTTAGATAGTAAAGTAGTAAAGTAGTAAAGTCTGAGCATTTATTAGCAGGAAGCTGGGAAGCACAGTTCTGTTTTCTGCTGCTGGTGGAAGGAAGAAACAATGTTCTGCTTATCTAGAAGAAATATTGACAGGGTTCAACATATGAGAGACAGGGAGATTAAGTTTCTCCCATTCCATTCAACAATCCAGCTAACAACTGCTGGCTAGGAATTTCAGGAAGGGAAAATCCTCATGGTTTCTTGCTCTTCCCTGAGTCCTTTGGGAGAAGGGCGGTATATAAATAAAATTAATCATCATAAATAAATAAACAAACAAACAAATAAATAAA